>VZSE01014389.1:1963213-2211389 GCA_013398275.1 Promerops cafer | reverse complement strand
CTGACTGAACATGAGCCAGCAGTGTGCCCTGGTGGCCAAGAAGGCCAATGGCATCCTGTATCAGGAATAGTGTGGCCAGCTGGAGCAGGGAGGTCATTCTTCCCCTGTACTCGGCACTGGTGAGGCTGCACCTTGAGTGCTGTGCCCAGTTCTGGGCCCCTCAGTTTGGGAAGGACGTTGAGACGCTTGAGAGCATCCAGAGGAGGCAATGAGGCTGGTGAGGGGCTTGGAACACAAACCCTGTGAGGAACAACTGAGGGAGCTGGGGTTGTTTAGCCTGGAGAAAAGGAGACTCAGAGGTGACCTTATCACTCTCTACAACTTCCTGAAAGGTGGCTGCAGTCAGGTGGGGGTTGGTCTCTTTCTCCAGGCAGCAACTGACAGAACGAGAGGACACAGTCTCAAGCTGTGCCAAGGGAAATAGAGGCTGGATATTAGGAAAAAGTCTTTTACAGAAAGAGTGATAAAGTACTGGAATGGTCTGCCTGGGGAGGTGGTGGGATCACCATCTCTGGATGCGTTTAAGAAAAGACTGGATGTGGCACTTGGTGCCATGGTTTAATTGAGGTGTTAGGGTTGGGTTGGACTCAATGATCTTGAATGTTCCAACCTAGTGATTCTGTGTTTCTGTAAAATCAGGCAGCAAAATCCCTTCCCATAATCTTCCTGTTTCTCCCAGTAATTAGGTGGAGGATTGCTTTACTTCAGAGCAAGTCAGACCTGTCAAGTACTCAGAAGCGTGAATTTGATCAGGGAGATTTAGCATGTTACAGGATCATATCAGTCAGTATTTTAATATTTAACCACATGATGTGCTTATATGTTATTCAAAAGTTGAGACAGTTGGTCTTACATAATTTTAAGCAATTTAGAGATTGGAGCTTGAAGAGCATGAAGATAAATTTAAAAACCTGCATCCAAACGCAGAATAACAACAGTTTTTCTAACCCTGTCTATCCTGTGCTACTCAGAGTTTCAAGGTGGCACCCTCTCCTAGAACTGGGGTGTTTGTGCTAATACAGACGGTATTAGCACTGCAGGAAGAAAACTCTTGCCACTTCATCTGTAGACTCAAATGGCATGGGTTTTTTCATATGAATTAGTACATGTTCTCCAAACTAAATTTTGTTGGATTACCCTTTTTTACGTACTCCAAATATTGTCCTTCATATTTTAAAGACAGTTTGAGAATATAGTTTCCCCCTTAATGTGTTGTATTTGCACAGAGCATAACACAGGTGATTGTATCAAAGAGAAGAGGTAATTGAGTGTATAGTGAAGTGTAACTTGGTAATTTTCTGTTGTGATAATCCTTCTCCCTTTCCCTTCTGACTTGATGCACACTCATCTTTTTTATCTAGTGATTCTCTCTGGCCTCTACAGTCCTTTGGTAGAAATCACACCTACAAGTCTGCATGCTAATTTGGGGGGGTTTGTGGTGGTATTGCTCTATCTTGTGGCTTAGTGGACCATCACATTCTGAAAAATGTGAATGCGTGGTCAGATTAACTGTTGTCTTCTCAGAAGGTCCTAGGAGTGCAAAGGAATGTGTAGGAAATGGGGATGAAGCAAAATTTATGGACAAGCTGTACCAGAAAAAGGGAAAGACATTGTACTGTATACAGATACACTCAAACAGTTAACCCCTCTTTGTGAAGGTAGTGGGGATTACAAAAATAACCCCCAAAACTGTACAACAAGAGGGTTCCATGAAAATTAAAGACAAATCTTTATCCAGCTGGGGGATAGGCTCTGTCATCTGTGTGTATCTCTGATGTAGCCAAGGCAGAACTGTACCTCAGAACTGCTGAGGTACACAAGACACATAAGAATTTCATTCTTTTATAAAGCATGTGAGTCAACTCTGTAGTACGTCCTAGTACAACTCTAATGCAAAGCCTCTAAACTGCTGAAATCTGTAATTCAGCTGCATATCTACAACAAAACAATTTTTCATATTTCTAGTAGCTCTTCATAGCAAACTTCACCAAGTCTTTTTAATTTTCATTTCCAGTTGGTTATAAAAAAGATAGCATTGGATGGCTGAGACACTATTACAGTATTACGTTATCCTAATTTTACTGACATATATTGTCTTTTTCAAGGTGAAACACAAGATTTCTTAGTAGTTTATGCAAAGGTGAAAGCAAAGATGGCACCTGCTGTTCTTTAAAGACTTTAGAGTAGCCTGGCTAGAGCCAGTTTACACTGCAAATACCAAACCACTGCGATGAATTTCCTGATGAATTAGTGATTTCTCTTTTTGCTTATCCTGTATGGATAGACTCAAAATACAGAATCCTGTAAAGTATGCCTGATCTACTGATCAAATCATTTTGTTTATGAACAATATAAGATAGTGGTATGTTGTACTGTGTACATAACTAGACTATAAACCTTTGCTGTCTGCTCTGGTAGGGGTTCAATTTGTAATCTTTGATTTCAAGCTATTGCTCATTCTTTTTTTATTCTTAGCTCTCGGCTGGCTGAGTCCCAACACAGTTTGTTCTTTAAGCAAGCACTGGGAGCAATAGCCATTAACCTCTTTAAAGTGGCTTTTCAGCCACTTGCTTCTTTTTGCCGTTAACCTTTCTGATGGGACAGTGCGCTGTGTTTTGCTTACTTCAGCATGTCATGCCCATTTTCACCCCTTGCCCATTGCAGGTGCTGTATTTCATTACAAGAAAGATGGGGGACTGTGGTGGGGAAAGGACAAAGGCAGTGCATGCCAGGCCTTTTCCGTACACACATGAGCAGATAGTATGACCCTAGTTAAGAAAAACAGCCCATTAAAGACATATCCTTGTTTAGTTGCAGAAGCAGTTCCTCTGACACTGTCCCTGGCATTTGCTACACAGCCATAATTGTCAACCAGAGCCCTCAAAACAAAAGCTGTTCATCTGAGGCCAGCATCAGTGAAAGGTTCAGTTATTCTTGCTTTACTGAGCATGAAATGGAATTGAAAGGCAATATTAAATGGGTTATTAAACTTAAGACATGGTGTCTTTTGATCTTTCTTTGCAATTGCCCTTACCACATGCATATATAATGTATTCTCAGTAGGGTTAGTCATTTGTATGGCCTTTGAGTTTCAAGAAATCTTAGCATTGCAATTATTCAGTTGTCATTTTGTGATAAAGTAAAAATATGGTTCCTTTGGAAATTAAATGTTTGTCTTCTGGTTATTTTCATCCTCTCTCAACACAGAAAAGTATCTACCACAAATGATTAAGAAGTAGAAAGAATATACATATTTCTAGCACAGTTTCCTGCCTTCAAAAATCCTTAAAGTGAGCATACTTTTGTTTCTCTTCAACCTTAACACTTGTGTCTCAAGGTTTGGGTTTATTTTACACATATATGACTTCCCGTATGTCCTACTGAAATGGTTCTAGGACAGTTGACATGTTTCCTGAAAAAAAAAGCAGCAAAGCAACAGAACAACATGAACTTAAACAGGAATGCCATTGTTTAATACCATCTTTATCAGAACTTCTTGTCCAGTGAACACTGAACAGTGGTTTCAACCCACAGTAGCTGGCTTGAGGGCAGGCCCAAGGGGATTGCATGAAAGCACTTTTCTAGTGCTGGATTCAGCATTTTTTCAGCTTACCTAGAAACCAGAAAGGGCTGGAAAACAGCAGGAATTATCTAAAGAACATTTGCCAGTTAAACCCAGCAGCTGGTAAAGGTGCCTGGTAACAGCATTTCCATTGTTTGCTCAAAAACTACAACCAAACTGGATTAGGAAGCTTCCTTGTAAAAATTTGTCATTTACCTGGTGACAAAAGTATTTTCTAGATATTAATTATCTACCTAAATAATTGAAAGACTTTTGTCAGTTATCATCAGACAGGACAGTAGCACGAAGCAGAAGACGGAGGAACTGACACTGCACCTTACTGGCAATTAAGCAGAAGATAGAGCATGAGTTAATTTTGCTAAGTGAAGCTTAGCTGATATCCAGTTAATATATAACCATTTACCTGGGAGTTCTTGCTAAAGATTTGCAGAATTTAGAAGAAGGGAAAAAATATTTTCCTTGTGGAATGAAAGAAATATTATAAGGTAATTCCCAAAAGATATTGCTAGAAATGTAATCACTTCTACTAGGATTTGTCTGTCTTATTTTGACAATTCATATTGAAAATGTCATCTTGACTTAGGAGTGGCTGAGAAATATAGTATAAATTGGTATACCTGTATTAGAATTTCTGGTATGTATAGCTGCAATGTATGAATGTATTTCTAAAACGATAATAGAGCAATTCCACTTTTTCTTTAATGATTCTAAAATATTTTTATTATCTCTTTAGTACTTCACCTAGCTCTGGAAGATCTGTCAAACAAAATAAAAAGAAGTGTCAATACAGTCAAAGCATTCACAGATAGCCTTAGAGCACAAAAATATTGAATCAAAGATGGAATCAAAGATGCCACTGAGGGGCATTTGGATTTAATCAAATGAGTTGGTTTGGTTTATGTCTGCTGACAGACAGGTCAACTGCCACAGCTTCATTTTAACACTTAACAAAATCATCTTCCAAATTACTAGAAGCACAAAAAAAACGTAAAGGCAACTTTCGCTTGAAAAATTTCTGTATCAGAGGAAAAATAAGGTTAGAATTAAATGCTTTATCAGATCAGATTTGAGTTGCTTGGACCAATACAGGTGATGTAATGTTACTCTAAAAATGCTCTGAAATTGGGGTTCTATCTTATGCTGATCTAAAACTACTTAGTTTCAGAGGTTTTAAGGTCCTATCAATTGTTGGTGTGTTCTATGCCTAGGATTTTGGCTTATCCTAGTGGTCTTTCACAGGAAATAAGGAATGTCCTTTCTGATTATGGGGGTACCTCAACCTGTATCTAAATTCTGGATGTACTATTCGTAAACCATTTTTTAGTCATAGTATTTTACAGCTATACATAGGGGGATAAAAGTATTTGTGCCAGTAATTTTGTGTATATGCTTATTTTGATTTGCAGTAATGAAATCCCAAGTTATACTTTTTTCACACCAGGCATTTTCTTTCCCACCATTAAGTCTTTCGTTGTTCTTTAGCGCAAGTGCCAGAGTCTGGGGAAACACACAGAAATGCTTTTTATTTCTGACACTGGCACTAGTGGTCCAACTTTCTCTGTTAAGGAAATGGGTAAATCCACCCTTTCTTCATGGCTCAATCGATTTCCTTTTGAAAAGGAAAACCTATGCTTCTTTTACCTTCTGACAATATGTCAGTGTACCTACTGTGATATATAGACAATAGATTTAGAGGGGTTTTTTTTCCCCCCCATAAACCAACATGCTCTGAAGTTCATGTTTGAAGTATGCTACGATTAATCTTTCAAGGACTGGTTTTAGCACTGCAGTTTGTGCTTCTGCCTGCACAAGGCTGGTTGTTCTCACTACTTCTTCTCTCTTCTCTCATACTGATTCTGCAGGATAGATTCGTGCTGGTGGCGCGGGGCTCTGTGCAACCAGTGATGCTCGGTGTGTTGTGTTCCAGTGACTGTGCACACAGTGAAGAGCAGGTTTTGAGTGCTCTCCACAGAGCTGCCAGTACCCTCTGTGTCCGAGCTTTGTGTCATTCACACTCAGCTTGCCAAGATCCATGGGAAGAGCAGTAGTACAGGGCACAGAGATGCTGGGAGGGCTTTGTGATTTTGTACAATAATCTTGTCCATTCTAATTAAGACGTGAGATCTTAGAGGTTTGCTCTAAAACTGACAGAAAGATGAAGTTTCTACTTTGTGGGAAACTTCAGTTTGGGCCTAAAATTTGCATTAGGTTAAATTGGGCTTGGATACTTCAAATCCACCCTTTAGCTTCACTGTAAAGCTTTAATTTACTATAGCAGGTGCAGGAAGCTCAAGTATCTCTCTCCTCACCCAACACAGGGAATCCTGTTGGGAAGCCAGGGTTGTATTCTTTAAACAACTTTGTGTTTAAGAAACACAAAACATTTTAAAAATCCAGCAAACTAAAGCAGAATCCCACCCCCAAAAAACGTTTGTAAAGATTGATTTTTACAGTTTCATTTTTAAAAGATCAGTTGTGCTTACCTGAAAAATCTTTAGGCCACCTCTGCCTGATGTGAATTGCAGCTCTCTGACAAGGGCAAGGGCAGGGTCACAAACAGGTGAACATACTGTCTTCACAATATGTAGAAACTATATGGTGACATCCAAGAACTGGACACATTTATTTTGATTTTAGCTCCTACATCTTTTATCGTGTTTTCCTTTTATAATTTGCAAAGCATATCTATTAATCTAGCCAACAAAAATCAATAATATTTAATCTAAATGCACGTGTTTTTAAGAGAACCTCAGTTTGATGTCTAAAACCCTTCACTGATGACAGAAGTAAAAGTTTGTGTTGGTTTTCAGGTCTAGGATGGTATTCCAAATATGGGAGAGTATAATAGAGAATATAAAACAGGATATGGTTGTCAATCCATCATACCTCTCACTGTGTTCCCTTGGTAGAACAGTGACTTCTGTAACCTGTCAACAAATTTAGACACAGTTTAAGCTCAGCAGCTTAAAAAAGATTGGAAATGGTTTTCTTTTTATTTTTTCCGTTTTTAGGGTGTATCTAAATCTCACTGGTGTCTGCTGTCATATGCAACGGGGATTCTTTTTTACTCTGAGGCAAGGCCTGAGGCTCTAATCCATGTCTGCAGGTGACCTGCAGTAAAGGCTTCTCAGAATAATTACATCTTGCTGTGGAGAGGTGTAAGCATTCCTTCTCTTTTCTAAGATTCTTC
This sequence comes from Promerops cafer, assembly GCA_013398275.1. NCBI lineage: Eukaryota > Metazoa > Chordata > Aves > Passeriformes > Nectariniidae > Promerops > Promerops cafer. The sequence goes on along the minus strand of VZSE01014389.1, from coordinate 2,204,616 downwards.
TCTGTAAACTACCTGGCCTGAGCTGACTGCTCTTCACAATGGGGGCAAGGAGCGTAAAGCAAAATTAGCTGTGCATGTCCTGCTGTCAGCCTGAGATCTCCATCATTGACTTCTGTCAACCTTCTTGGCAGGAAAACAATCTATTCTTCCCATGCTTTGCTTTATGAAAACAATGCTTTTCCATTAAAGTAAGGAAGAAGGAACAAAACAAAACCCTCTGTCATATGTTAGTTTATATCAAATTGTCCCAGAAACCAAACCCCACGTGTTTATTAAGATGTATCTCCCTGTTGCTGTGACCACCTGGTGTTGGCTTGAATTGCAAGGAACAAAGAAGTGATCGAGTGTGGATTTTTCCTCTTTATGTATTATACTTTAGTTTAGTCTCAGTCTGGCTCCTAAATAGAATAATCAATGCCATTATCTCTTCCTCCCTTATCTAAATCACATCAGGAGATCAATAGCTACAACAAAGACAGCCAGTGCTTTCTTTCCACTGGGACTCATTACTTTGTTGCCCAAGATGGGGGTATAGATATTCTCGGGAAGGTTATCTGGTGTTCCCTGGTAGTTAACAACAACTGTCAGGTATTAATGGTGCTCTGCAGCCTCACCTTTACAGTGCTGTGACTGATAGCAGGACATGTTTATAACAAAATGAATCTCTGCTGCCTTTTTTCCTCATCCTCCTGAATCTTGTTCGTTCTTTAGTTTCGTTTCTCCCCTCCTGTCTGCTGTTGTAATCCTAGCCTGTATGTTTGAGAATATCAAATGTTGGGGGCCTTCTCATTGAGATTCCTCACAAGTGCAGGTTTGCTTTTATACAGGCTAACATCTGCTGCAGTATCACAAAGACTAATTAAAATAAATTCAGATCCTAAATTAGTCTTTTCAGTAACATTTATTACACAAGACACTGGGTGATAAAGTGTATTATATGGTTAAGCTGAATCAAAAGTCATATTTTTATTGGATTTGCTGGCCAGTCAGGAGCAATCTCTGCAAAGAAGCTTATATTTGCAATATGGTATTTTTTACTAGACTAATAAGGAAGTCTACTGCAATGTTCTCATGTTTATTTATACATATCAACTAAATGTAAAAAATTATGTTTTAAAAAGAGAAGAAAAATACACTTCTGTTAGTTTGGGCTACACCCTCCATTTTTCTTATCAAAACCAGAGTCAGTTTGCAAATCCTAGGTGAACTGATATGACAGACAATTCACACATCAGCTCATCAAATCCTCAAAGGGGTAGTTATCTGCTAATTTAATGGCTTCACTCTGCAGTCGAACAGCCTCGGTTTAAGTGCAGATCCCACCCTACACCATCATTCTGCTGTGGGAAACGTGGGCCTGGATCTCGGGTAACCCCAAATGTCTGTGTAGTGCTGAGCAAAGAGAAGCAAGGCAATGGTACCTGAAGTACAGTTTGTCAAGTGCTTACAGGAGTTAGAAATACAAGGGTAACCAGGACTGTATTTATTCCTTATTAGGTGTGCCAGAGAAGCAGAACAGGGTGCTGAAACAACATTGTCGCTTTTCTGACCTGCAAGGCTGTAAATGAATGAAAATGAGGGGAGAGCAGTTGTGAAATTGTGCCCTCCAGACATGCTAAGCTAAGGAGCCAAAACATAAAGCACTCATGCTGCATCTTTTTTCTAATACAACGTCAGAATTTGCTTGTTGAATCTTATAGACCTGACCTTATGCCAAGTGTAAATAATGAAAGTTTAGTGGTTGGATTTGATAGGAACAGGAGTCACCTTTCTCTGCAGGAAAATGAGGGGGTTTCTGACAGATGGATGAGAAAAGAATGTGGATATTTCAGGCCTTCAGACCATCAATCAACATTACCATGATGTGAAATATGTAGCCATAAAAAGCTTATCTTAATAAAAACCTAAATTACTTGTATTTCCAGTTGTACTGCATATTGGGACAGATTATTATGATGGGGTTTCTCTGACTCTGTGTTAATAATTCCTTTTAAATTTTTGTTGACTACTTTTATCCACAGTCATACTTGATTTTTGATGAAACAGACTGAGAGCAGAAAACATTTTTGTTTTGATTGTTTCTCAATGTACCTAAGAAAATATATATCAGGAATTCAGAGTGTTGGGGGTATTGTTTTCCTTTGCCTGTGCAGCATTTCAAGTGCAAGGCATCTTTGCCTGGACCATTCCCATTTTAGGTGCTTTCTTGGTCTTTTTGTCTTTAGATATTTTGACTTCTACAATTAAAAAAAAATTACCTTTGATAATTAATAACTTGGTATCTGTACTGCTACACAAAGACTTTGTATGCTTTCCAGCAGGTGGGAATTAAGTTAGTTGGCAAATATCTGCATTTTTTTCTGTATGAAAGAGAGAGACGCCTTGCATATACTGTTTGCTTTGATAGCTTTTATTCAGGACCTAAAGTAAAGCTCAAGGACATATTTTCCAGTAGCTCTCCATTGGTTACTTTGTTTTCCGTACATGAAAGAGCAAAGCAGTTCAGGAGTTAATAAAAATACAGGTCAGTAAAAAAGCAGCATAATGTGTTGCAGACAACTCAGTAACGATATTTATGTTTTCTTTTACTCTGACAGTCCCTAGATTATAATATACAGATTGAGTATTTCCAAGGACACCACAGGGAAAGTGCAGAGAAATCAAAATGGATTTTGGTAAGACATAAACAAAAACTGTCCAAAAAATAGCCTTGTAAATAACCAAGCTTCAGAATAAGAAAATCTTGGCAAAATACTTAAAAGGAACATAATGAAAGAAAGAAATGAACAGCAGGAGTGACTGAAGCTGTCTTCAATTAGGAAAACACAAGTGAAATGGAATTTTTTTGTGTCTGAATTTCTTGAGAAATCTGTGTAAAGTTTCTCTTTCCTCTAATAGTTTTTTTCCTTTGGGTTTTTCTGTTTGTCAGTTTGATTTGGGGGTTTTTTTGGTGGTGTAAATAAAATTACTTGTATCTAGTTTGTTACCTAAAATCAGTCTAGCAGAAAACATGAACTGGTAGTTAAATTTTGGATTGGCCATCTTTGTTACATGGGTGACATTGTGTCTTCATCTAACATGAAGATGAAGGGCTTATACCTGTTAAAGCACAGCATTCTTTTCTTTATCTGACAGTGTTTTTGAGCTTTTCTTTGCTGATCTGGGGACTTTCTGTGCCATCCACTGTCTTTGCATTACTACTGCTGTCAGTACTGTTCAAGACCAAGGAAAGATGAAAGCAAATGTCTTAAAATCAAAGTATGACCCTTAACTAACACAAACACACGTCTCTGCAGTATAAAACTGGGAATCTATATTAATACCTTCACCATTGCCACACTGGAAGGTGAGTGGTTCTGGATTTTGGATTCAGTGTCGCAGGAACAGTGCTGGAAGTTTGGTCACATAGTTGCCAGCGCAGTGTTTGGCTACAGTTCAGCAGGAAGCCGAGAAGGGAGGAGCGAGGCAGACAGACAGGCACTGCACGCTGCTGCTGATGAGACGTTTCACTAAGATGATTAATGCTCATTTACAAAATTGGGCTATTTACAAAATTGAGCATGCAACTTAAAGACTGCCTGGGTTAAAAGGAAGTGTCCCTGCCTGCTGACACTGCTTTCATGCCACACGGTTCCCTCTGTCCCACTGTGCCGTAATTATGGCTGAGCCTTGTGCAGTGGCCTGTCCCAGGTGGCATTAGTCCAGGTCCTGCTTGCTGCAACTGCTCCTGTCTCTCCTGGTGGGTTGTACCAGGCTGTGGGAGCAAGGGGACAGGGGAGCTCTTAATGGAAGGTGAGAGGTTTCCATTTATGGCTGTTATTTCACTGTGATTCTGGTGTAAGAGCCATTATAAGAGTGTTTCAGAGCACAACAGGAAAAAACTGCCGTAACTGGGAATAATGGGACAAGGTTGAGCAAAGGCAAATGGAGGCCATTTCCTGACAGTGAGATCTATTAGACTGTGGAATAGATAAGTCTCCCAAGGGAAGTGATAGAAGTCCAAGCACTTGAGTCATTTAAAACTACAGTAGACAAAGAGCTCAAGAGTGTATAATAGGGAATAATCTACCAGCGACCACAGAATGAAAGATTGATGTAATATGTCATTCCATCTCTAGTTTTTGGAATACATACAGTCTGACAGCAGCTTTCTAGCTTAGTTTCCTGCTAAACATATTTTGGAAAATCCCATTTTCAAAGGAAAAAAAATAGCTGCAGGTGTCTCTTAAAGGAACTACTGCTTGGTTTGTAATGTTGTTCCACAGCCCTTTCTGTAGGTGTTTCCTCTTCAGGTGACAAGTTTCAGGCTTTTGCAGTTGAGTGAACTCCAGCTCAGGGGTCGGCTTTCTTTTCAGACATGCCGTTTTTCTTCCTTGTACCCTCGTGGTTCATGACACCCTGTACCCAAATAGGTCTGGCACTGTTAATGTTAGTTTCAGGCTCTTCTTGTACCTTGTTTAACTGTTTCTATAATCAACTTAAAACACAGAAATAAGGTTTCATCTCTGTGCTAACAATCTCCTTCACTTTACAACTGTACACTGGCATGATGGAGTGGGCTTTGCAGGAAGAGGAGTTCATGGACCTCCAGTGAAAGTCAGGGGAGGGAAAGCACTTCATGCATGAGGGACAGCAAAAGAGGGAAGCACAAAGAAAGTACCTGTGAGAAGCACAGCAAAGGCCAGAATTATTAAAAGAGCCAGAAATGGGGGATGATGTGGTGCCAATGGAGAAGCATCCAGGGTGGGAGTAATGGAGTTCATCAGTGTGCTTGAGCATGAACATCTGATGCAGAGCACTAGTGATGTGTGCAATGCAGTGCCCTAGAGCAAAAGACCCAAGATGCCAAGTTTTTTATAACTTGGAGGTAAAATGAAATGTGCTGAACAGGAGTCACTGAGGAGGGCAGAAAAACTCATGAAATACGTCTGATTTTGGAAATTCCACTGCCTCCATTGAGCAATATTGATCTTATCATGCACTGAATTAAAAACTGCATCTAACCAGTAGCCTTGTCCTTCTTTAACTGTTGCATTCATGGCGTTAAGCTTACATTAAACCACAGACTGCAGAATTCACAAGCAGATTGTGCAATGCATTTATGACTTACTCCTCCTTTCAGGCTTCTACCCCTTAGTGGGTATTGACAGAAAATACTACTAGCATAAGAAATGGCTTGATCTAATCTGCAGTGTTGTTTGTGCTAGAAAATGGAGAAGAAAATGGAAATGGATTATTTTCAATAAGCCCTAAGGGTGAGCTAATATACTCAGAAATCTTTAGCACCCCATAATGATTTGCTATCTTCAAAAGGTTGGTTTCTTTTTAACTGTGACTTGTATTTTTTTCATGTTGCAAAATTAATTTTTGACAAACCAGATCTGAATATTGCCTTGTTTACTCCATATTTTTTTACTGTCTTTCTGTGGTTTATTTTTTAACACTGATATGTTTCATGTGTGCCATTGATATCTAAGCACACGTGCATTGCTATCTCAAGATTCTCTAGCTAAAAGCCTTTTCTGAGAACTGAAACAAACACATTAACCATCTTCCAACTATGTACGTATCTCATTAAATCTTTATCTTGTGCTGTGTTTTATGTATATAAATAGAAGGTTTTATTTATGTGTGAAGGTTTACTTATATATTTAATTTTATTAGCTGTGATGGTTGATTCTAAAATTTTAACCTCTAAGATATTCATTTGATCAAAACATGCATTTCACTGATGTAAGTGGTCAAGATTTTGAATACAATGTACTGCAATACAACTTGGTGTGCCAAAAGACAAAAATTTTATTGGTCTTTCTAATTCAAAACATTTCTTTTGCTTGATGTGTAATCTCAAATTAACAATAGCACCTTAAGACAATTTTGTCTTTTCTGCTGTCTTTATTAAGCAGATGTGTTTGTTTCTTACAAGTTTGGCTTTTGCAGAGCAAATCCATAAACATTCTGTCTGGGAATTGATTTGTATAGAATAATAATAAAACTTAAGTATCAACATTGTACCTGAATAGCTCTTGCTTTATACATATCCTATATTTGTAATGCACTTTTATATTTAAAATTACAAAGAACTTCCAAAGGAGGAGCAAAATTTCAGTGACTACACTGCTCTTTATCCACTAAATGAACATGTTTATTGTATCATTTATATAAAAGATAGGTATATTAAAAAGCTTATGGTAGGAAGTGTGTATGCATACTACATACAGTCCAGTAGGAAAGCTGTGCTGGAGTATGTAAATAGATTAACACAGCATTTGTAACCATAGTCTATCAATATATATATATTTCCATGTCATTACTTGTAAAGAGCTTTCCAAGAGGGAAAGATAAAAGCATGTGACTGGAATACTGATTCCACTGGTGGTGATGGCATCTGATCTAGAGAAATGGCTGGTAAACGCAAATTGAAAGGGGGTGGGAGGAGGCGATGGACTGTGTTCTGGAAATTCTGTTTCCAAACTGTGATAAGAATGTTTCACTGGACATATTTGCCCTGTCATTAGCGAGCAGGAAGCCACATGGTAAATATTACAGAAGGATAAAATACAGCAAGCTGCAGAAAAATATACTGAAAAAGAAAATAAAATTGGGGATTGAAGGAGATGTTGGACATTTAAAGCAGGGGAATAAATGAAATGATGATTTTTTTCTGTCACTCAGTCGGAGCAGCAGTGCAGATGTACAGTCCATGTCATGCTCACTCTACACTGTGTGTGGGAATGGTATATCTGCACCAAACTCAATACTGAGAGAATTGGATTGGGGTGATTTTGAAGATGGATTTTCAAGGCAAGTTCTCTCCAAAGCAGAAAGCTATGAGAAAATGTACTTGCTACCAGCTGGATTTTTATTTCTATTTCTTTTGTAGGGTGTGAACTTGTTCTTCAGTTTTCCATACTCACCCCTTTTACCTTCTTTATTTTTGTTTCCCTCCACAATTCCTGGAGCTGTCTCTGTATTGCCAAGTATCTAATTCAGCTTTCATATCTGTTTTAGCCATCTCTTTGTTATGGCTACATTTCAACAAGCTATCCCACTAGAATATCCTGTGTGAAAACTCAGCCCAACAGCTGAGAAGAGTGAGCTTGGATGGATGAATGGATGGATAGATAAAGTCATCCAGAATAGCTCTTTTAGAGCTGTCTCTTTTAGCAAACTATTTGAGCTGTCAGCCTGTGTGTATTTGTAGCCTATTTATCACACTGGTATCTGAACACCTATCAGTTTAGCATTAGAAATCCAGTCCAAGTCTCAGTCCAATTGTGGAGACTCACTGACTGTTGCTTACTTGCTTTTGATGAGTAGAATAAAAGATGTGATATCCACCCATGTTTTGCTTTTTCCTTCCTAGTCTGTTATCTGAAAGCTTGATCTAGAACTTCCTAAACTATCAGGAAAGGCTCTGATGATTCCCTAGTTGTTCATACCTCTTATTTGAAAAAGTTTTACCTCTTTCTGAAAAGGAATTTTCATTAAAAAGTCTTGCAAAATTTCCAAACAAAAATATCAATTTCCATTTTTTCCCATTTTTTTTTTCCTCTTTTAGTTTTTTACCTGTTCCCATTTCTTTTATCTGTGGAGGGTTTTTTTGTTTGTTTTTTTTTTTTTTCACATTACTGCTTGGGCAATATGTCAAAGAGAAAGTGAAGAGTTCTTTTTTTCAGTAGTAAAAATTTCCATCTGACAGTCAGAAATGCTAAGCTTTGAAAGTGAAGCTGTTCTTCAGGATACTGAGCTGAGAGTCATTTAGAGAGGGGAAAAAGGAAGTCTTAAACAAAATTGAAAGTGTCGCTTCTGATACCTTAGCACTTGCTTTTTGGATTTTTTGTTTTGTTTTGGGTTTTAGTTTGTTGGGGTTTTTTTGGGTTGTTCGAGTTTTTTTCTCATGTAACAGACAGTATTTATCTTCAACACCAAGACTGAAAGCAAGTTTTTCTTGCTTTTGCTCTTCTGATTCTCTGCCTTGTTCCACTGTGGGGCAGTGATGAAGTAGACTGGGTGGGAGCTCAGCTGCCAAGCAGCCCCAACCCACCACACTCAGTAACTACCTAACTTTGGAAACAATGTAAAAGGTCGAGTCTCTCCTGTTGGAGGTAAGAACTTGGTGTCGGCTTCTCCCTGCTATGCAGCTATATTTACTATGAACATATTTGCTGTATTTGTAGGCTGCTTGCAATAAGAATATAATGGGGAGAAAAGGACATGCATATAAATATAAATCTGTGGAGGTGTTAATGACAAGTTCCTGCCATGATCTGCTCACACAAACGGGGTCGTGATGGTTCGTTCATTGATCTCAGAGTGCAAAAGACACACAAAGGGGGCTTCAGTTTAATCACAGCAGTGCACTTTTACTGAGTGCTAACAACACAGTTATGCGATAGAGGGAGAGAGAGAGAAAAGAGCAAAGGACAGAAGAATACAGAGGGGTAGGGAGATAGCTACCAAACAGAGGGGACGAGTCCTCGTGTCCGTCACCAATAGATCCGTCTTCTTCCGTTGGGGTGATCACAAGAAACTAGGACTTCAGGGAGACTCTTTATAGTCTTCAAAGCCACAGGCAGCTGGCCAAAAGGTGGGGGAGATCGATGCACGGTCCACTGCCATTGCGGGAACAGAACAGGACAGGCCAGTTCAGCAGCGAACACCCAGTCCAAGCNCTGAGTGCTAACAACACAGTTATGCGATAGAGGGAGAGAGAGAGAAAAGAGCAAAGGACAGAAGAATACAGAGGGGTAGGGAGATAGCTACCAAACAGAGGGGACGAGTCCTCGTGGCCGTCACCAATAGATCCGTCTTCTTCCATTGGGGTGATCACGAGAAACTAGGACTTCAGGGAGACTCTTTATAGTCTTCTTCAAAGCCACAGGCAGCTGGCCAAAAGCTGGGGGAGATCGACGCACGGTCCATTGCCATTCCGGGAACAGAACAGGACAGGCCAGTTCAGCAGCGGACACCCAGTCCAAGCACAGCCAGTCCACCGTGATTTGTCCATTGTTCCTTCCATGGGTTCCCATGGAAATGCATTGGTCCAACGAGCACACCTGCAGGCAACGCTTGGCAGACATCCCACCTTGGCCAGGCCAGAAGCTCCCGAGTTGGGTACTAGGGTCTCAGTCCCAGGGGTTTTCAGTCTCTGTCCTTGAGACGGTCGTGAGGCAGATGAGGGAACGTCGGACCGTCTCTTACAGTTGCTCTCAGAGGAAACAGTTGATCAATGTATAGGGAAGATGAAGGGGTGTGATCATGATCAGACAACAAGGTTAACAGTATCAATCAGGTCTCCTAAAATAGATGGAAGAGTTGCAGTTTCATGTCTTCAGCTACAACCTGGCCTTGTTTTCTGGCTTCAAATATAAAATAGCAATAAAGCATCCATCTACCTGACATCCTTTTATGTTCTCTTTCAATCATGGGCCGCAAAATGTTTCTTTTCAGGTTTACCCTGGTTTGACATCCCTGTTATTGCCTATCACTTTAAGGAGTTGAAAGGCTGGGGATTGATTTCATTTTCTTTCAGCTCTCAAGGTTTTTTATGTGGAATCTGTTTCTCACTTGGTTTGCATTTCATCTAAGATAATGCTGGGTATCAGTGCTTGAATAATAATTGAACTGAAGCAAGCTGTTCAGCCTAAGGTCTCAAGCTGGGAAAGCTGTGTTTGTCATGTGTGGGTATTTCAAAAGAATTTAACATTCCAGAATTAAGTTTCAAGCAAACACAAAAGTAGGGGAAAATCTGTGCAGCTCTGGCTGTACAGCTTCACCACTGCCTTCAGTAGTTCCTCACTGAACATGAGCTAGTCCTTCATGTTGTTTAAAAATTTTCATCAGTGGTATGTAGTAAAAGCATTATAGTGCTGAGAGGTGGAAAATTACATGCTGGTAATTTTGAAACATAGATGAGCCTTGTGGAATTGTTTCTCCCGCCCCCTCAGATGCTGTTGAATGGCCATTTAATAGTTACCCTGCTTGAAATTGAACTTTTATTTTGATACCATTAGTGCTGCTGAAATACAGATGCTGTTTGTAGCTTTTATAATTATGTTGCTACACCTTTAGTTGACAATAACACACTACTATTACAGTTCCCACCATCTGTAATCTCTGGTAATAAGTATTTGAAATTGTAGCTCAACTGGCAGAAAAGCAAGCTTATTTTACAACATCAGTCTGTAAGTGGATGGGTGACCCTGCAATTTGAATATTGCTTGTATTGAATGCCACTGTTTGACACATCCTACTAGAATTTGTCAGATCTTGGGCATTGGAGATGCATGGTTTTGGGTTGCAGTTTGGGTTCACCTGCAGAGACTGATGATAAGCACCAAGTACTCAGAAAGCAACATGACTCAGCTGTGACTTGGGGGTAGAGGAGCAGAAAACTTTGTGAAACTTAACAGATGTGTACAAAACTGGATCATCTGATACTGGATGCTCTTTTTTTTTCCCTTATATTGCCTTTGAGCCATTCTAATAGTCTCTATACTCTCCTATGCAAACCATTTTCCTTCAACTTGGGAAAAAATGTTTTAGTGGTCCAAATAGTAATCATACCTTGTAGGTCACAATCTGATGGCTTGAAAACATGGGTTAATTAAAAATTTGCAGACTGTTTTTGAAAAGCTTTGACTTTCTTCTGGCATATTTCATCCAGACATGGCAGTAAAAATTCACCAAAATATAAGCACTTTTACATATTTTACTAGTTATTCACATGCACAGTTACTGTGCTGCCAGTTAGATGATATGATTTCTATGTGTTCTGGAGACCAGTGACAAAGAAGGATGTATTAAAGATTAAGGAAAGGTCTTTCTATGAGAAATTCTGCCATTTGCATAAAAGATGCCACAAGACACAAAAATGGGAGTTAATCACAGAGGTTAAACCATAAAAGAAAAAGTCATGCTTAGAGAGAGAGAGATTCCTGTTGTAGCTATCTGTGAATTTATGATACTACTGATGGATATCTCTTAAACTTCAGAATTAATGAGCACCCTGAGGACAATGAATGACAGTTGGTTAAAAAGGAATAGAAGAGTGAATGGGCAGTATTGAATATAGAGGGTTTTGCTCTGCAGGGGTAGGCATGCTAAAATCCTTTTGCTGATAAATGTCAAATAACTTCTGTTTTGAAAAATGTTGTGCTTCAGCCAAATTAAAAATTACACCAACAAGTACAGTATAGCCCCCACAGCTTAGGTCCCTTATAATGTAAAAGAAAAGAGGTAAATAGCATAACTTAAAACAAAACCCCTAGCTTTTTCTTTACCTTTGAAACTTCAAGGAGAAATGCCAAGCTTTTAAACATTGGATTTTACCCAAACTGTTAGTGACTTTCTTTTTTGGAAAGAGAAGAGTGGAACTGGGCTGCACTGGGACTGTACATCAAGTTAGGACTGTGCACTCTTGAAATATCCCTTCCTGGGCAAGTGACTGCAGAATCCTGTAACAGGTATATTTGCAGCCTTCCTGAACTATTAAAATGTTATTTAGTGTGAAGTACTTGCTTAGTGTTTCCTTCCTTAGGTTTAAAGTGATTCTCATCAGTTTTGAGCACTCCAAAGCAGCAATGAGGTTTATTGCTTTCAGCACTGCTTATGTTGATCTACATGATCTTGATGGGTTGATGGAGATTCTGAGCAGCCTCAGACTGGCATTTATTTTAGAGTCAGAATACAAATTAATGTTAGTTACACCTACAACAATCTTCCAGCTTTTCAAAATGCAGAATTCAAATTCAGCTTTTCAAGAGGTTGCAAACATGTGCGTGGGCATCTCCTCATGGTGGATGGTCCCTGTCATGGTGCAGGGGTTTGGATTCAGCTTCCCTCTCTTGTGAGCACACCCTTCATTATCACCCTCATGCATTTTTGTGAGTTGCACCTGGTCTCTCGCATGACTGTACCAAACCAGTGGCCATAAATGTGTCAGCAGCCCATCAGTAAGTGACTTTTTTAGGTTGTAAGTCTGCTACCTGCCTTATGGAAGAAGGGAACCTTGTATTTTATGGAGTTGTCTTGGTCACATATCAATGTTTTTTTCTCCATACCATATGCCTTCATCTTTGCTCCATTTGTAGAATATTCCGGCAATTGGCTGCATTTTTTCAACTTAGCATTTAATTGTGAAAGCATTTCAATTTGCTGAAGTTTTGCCTTGCATCTAGAAAAACTTTTCTTTTAGCCTTTAAAACATTAGTTCAGCAGTTTGTTCAAAAGCTCTGTATGAATGACAAACTCCTTTTAATCTCACTTATCTGTTCATTCCTCTGCCTTGTCAGCCCTTGTCATGAGAACCCCTCTTTCATGTGGGTATTTTTTTTCCTTATCAGTACTGAGCAAGTGCCTTGCTGTTTAATATAAAGTGCTGAGATTTCCCTGTTACAATGGGGTTAGACAAATAATTTCAAGGAGCCTCATACTTTTTGAGTCTTAGGCTGGTCAGTTTTTTCTTTGCCAAAACAAACTTGTGACAGGTGAACGAACAGATGAATATGTAACTGCAGTAAGTAGGACAAAATCTTCCCTCCCCTTGCAGGAGAGAGTTGAAATGGTAAAGAGAAGGAAAGTATGCATTGTTCCTCTAGTTGGGTTATGTTATCAGGGCAAACAGCAATGCTGCATCTCTCAATCACAGCAGCTATCAGCTGAACATAATCTCCCAAGGCAGCAGAGAGGCTAACAAGTGGCTAATTGCCACCTTTAGATGCTGAATTTGGTATGACCAGTTCTGGAGAACTGTGTCTAGTCCTGAAGTCCCTGGTACAAGGAAACCAGCAATTTGAGAAGGTCTCAGGTGAGAGCATTGCTGTGACTTTCTAAAGGATCTCAATTGGTTCAGCTGGTCAAGGAAATGGTTAAGAAAGAACCAGATTATTTTAGATTAGTACTGCACAGAGAACAGAGATGTGATGTTAGAGGGCTTTGCAGTCCAGCTGACAAATGTATCTAACAAGTGGAAGCTAGAAAAAATTGAGAGAAATAGTGATTAACATTGGCAAAATGTGCCACAATCAAGGACAGATTTTCTAACCGACATCAGTGGTAGAACTTGACTCAGTATTTTCAAATTCAAACATACATTAGTTCCAGGAATATCAGAGGTTCCTTCTAACCTCTCATATGCAAGTCTTTAAAAAAATAATTCATAATATGCCTTCCACCTTGCTCTTTAATTCTTCTGTTCTTTTTACCATGGGATAATGCTCTATTTCCAGACTCCCCAGCAGCTTCTCTTTCTGTTATGCACAGAATCTGTGTTGGATATCTGGGGCAGTCAGATCCTGACTGGGTTGATCTGAGTGCAGAAATAGCAATATAAAATGTGAGAGTAATTATTTGATTTTTTTCTGGGCTATGAAGCTGCTGTCTTAGAGGACAAAGGAGAATAGAAGCACATGAGGGCATTTTTTATTCTTTTTTCAGACCTGTCACAGATCCTACTTGACAAACAAGTCTGTGCTAGTGTTAGTTTTGAAGTGTTATCATTAGACTGCCCTATTAGTAACATAAAGGTATATAAAGCCTTCTGTCCAGCTTCCTACCTTAATTAAACTTGGAGTTTTTAAATAATCATTCTTGAAGCCCATTCCTTTACTCTACAATTCACTTAGACTCATGGCATGGATCTCTCAAAAACAATCCTTTCTTCTACAGTCCCCTGAGCCTTCTCTAAGCCTATGGATGGCAGCTATGCTGTGTGATTTTTATTTTTTTTTTATTTTAATAAAGGTGGTTGAGTGTCTGCAGTACTTCATGTTCAGAATTGAGAAAAAGGCAATGTGCTCCCAGCAAGCATCAGAATATTTAATCCCTAGGGCTAGGAGGTGTGGTGTCTATAGCTATATTTATTTCTCAGGAGGTTTTAATGTCTTGGGTTCCTTTTACAAAACAGGGATATTTGCACTAGGTATATATATTTTTTGTGATGAGGAGAATACAAACAAGACAATAATAACTTCCATTTTCATTAGCTACATCTCTGCCTGTCCTGACATATTCTGATGAATACCCCCTAGAATTTCAGCAGCAGCAACAACAGCAAAAACTAGCAGCTTGAGGTTTCTTAGCAGGTTGAGAAACAGGGAAGGAGGAAAAAAAGGAATATTCTAAAAGTATATTGACTGTGGCAGAATTTGGGTCTGCTTCTGATTAATGTAACCAAAAATACACTTGAAAAATGAGTAGGAAATGTTTTATGTTCTCAGACATACAGTTTGTATATCCTCTCTCCTAGTTTTAAAAAATATGAAACTCCTGAGTATGAGAACCACTGTAATTTTAAAGCTTCATCTGCTCTGTGTCAATGGTATAAACCAGCTACAAGTGGTGCCATTTGTTTCAAACACCCTCATTTTGTGGAGAGTTGGCTGACAAGTGGCTTTAACTAATGGCAGCGGCCAGGAGGGCAGCTACACCTACAACTTTCTCAGCAGTGCTGACTTGCTATTTGGTCTGAGCCCTCAAAATAAGTATGAGCAATTTCTGCAAAATATTTAGTGGCTAGACAAGCCTTTGCCTTTTTTTTTTTTTTTTTTTTAATATTAGCAAATTCAATCCATACAATTACATATCTGTCCCAGTGTTTCTGTCTCCAGCAGTGGAGAGTATTAGATCTTGGAGAAAAGTGCTAAAACTCCCACAGTGGACAATTATGGAATAAGCTGTTCTAAGGAAAAGTTCTTTCTTAACCACAGGATGCCTTGAAGTATTTCTGTTCTGTTTAATGTAATTGGAGATCTTCATATTAGTCCTATAAATGCCAAATCCCTTTATTAATCCTTCTGCAAGATTAGTTCTTTTAAAAGTCAGTTGTGCACAGTGGCTGTTCAAAAAAGTAGAAATTCAACTTTAAAAAGCATCTTTCTGTTTTCAAAGCAGGACAAGATCTAACTGATAATTTTTAAATATATTTTTCTTCATGACTAGCCTGATATATTCCAGTTAAAAGACAAGCATGATAATTAATGCTGGTGTGGGAAACTGAATAAATTTTGTTGCTGCTAGAGAGAATATTCTTGAGACTTATTTTTATTGTTGCTATTTTTTATTTACCTTTTCCAGGTATTCCTGTAATTCTTTGTGTAAGACTCATTCCCTAATCCTTTGAAAAATACCTCAGATGCTCTCTTCAGAGCATTATGCACCTTTTTTCTTTTCTGCAGGTTCATGATCTAAGTTTTAAACATCTAATTCACTACTAATCTTTATAAGAAATAGGATCATAAATTCAGGCATTAAAGATAAATATTAGGTAAATTATGAGGCTAATGTGTTCCCAACTAAGTAATTTTCTGATACGCATTGACATTTCAGAAGACATTTAATTATTGATGTGCAATAGATCAGGAATGATTAATCAAAAGGGTATTGTAAGTTCAAATGGATATAAATTGTAAGTTTTATAATGCTGACGTTATTTCATTTACTAGGACTTTAGGTTAGTAGACATCTTGGATTAGACAATGTAGGGGCACACTGTGGGAATATTAATTTTTTTTCTGACTTCCCACAGATTCTGAACTGGCAGGAACTGGCCACAGTTACCAAGTCTAAATCCTATGTTGAGTTTCAATACAAATGCGTGCCTGAAAGACTGTTTAACATGTATAATGGTGTCAAACACAAGCAATCTTTTAAAAGAAAATTCCATTGGCTTCGGTTTTCCAGGACTGGTGGGGAGGTGGTGTTTAACCTTCTAATGATCTTATGAGCAAGAACTGTGTTGTACCATAAGGTGGTGAAAAATACCATCATCTATTTTTATCTAAGATGGCATATTTTAAGGTTACACTGAATAGTTTAGATGCTTTTGATTTGATTTTTCTAACACAAATTTTTCTCTAGTGTAGTGCTGATGCTGCTATCTCATGAATATGTAACAGCATAAGGAAAGAGCTGGACAGTATGTGTTCTATATTAAGAAATCTATTTTCTCATCATTATAAAACAAAAGTATGTTCCCAGCAGAACTACCCATACTGTTAAGTATGTTTAAATCAGCTGTTACACACTGGTTTTATGCAAAAATACGATTCTGGTCTATTCAGGTTCTGAACATGCTGTCTATTCTGCACACTGTGTGCTATCTGACAGCTCCTTTGCTGCCAGGGCTGGGTCTGTGGTGATGATTTCTCAGCCCTTGTAAAGGTTGTATAAAGATGTGGCCTTTCAACTCTGAAATGAGTTTGGGTTTCCAAGTCAAACTCATCTCTAAAATGCCTTTTCCAGCTCAATAATCAGCTTACTAAAAATCTTTTAGGTTAGCAAAGTACCAAAGTCATTGTGTATCTAAAGCTTAAAAAAATAAAAAACCAACCAAACAAACAACACTAAAAAAATCCCAATCACCAAAAAAATGGAAACGTTTTAGTGCCCTTCTCGCAAATCTTTTTTTAAAGTGAAAATTTAGATGCAGTTTTAACTAGAGAATCTGTATTGGGAAATGTCAGCAGATAAGAATGTTTGAACGGTTTGGTATTTTCCCTCAATCTGACTTGCTCAATTATTCAAAGCAGATAGGAAGCCCACTATAAGGACCTCTGGTTATCAGTTCCCATTAGTGTATTGGGATAATATTGCTCTTCCCACAGCTTCCATGGCAGCTGAGGAATATTTAGAGGTTCAGTTCAGTGGCACACGTCACTGATATCAAGAAGACGACAATGGCTGTCTGACAGTAACATCTCTGTTCTCAGTTACCCTAGAGAACAAGCTAATGGAAGAAGAAGAAATGCCCCATTTCTGCTACAGCTCAGAGTGCTCCTGGGTTTGCCGGCATCTCGTGCATGGAAGTATCAGTGACATCTTAGGCATTTTTGCTTTCCCAGCATACCTTCCAGCCATTACTGGAAGTCATGCAGACATATATCAATGCATTACTTTGTTGCCTTTTTTTTTCTTGGAATAGGTGACAACGACAACTGTACAACCAATATTTTTTTTTTAAAAAGGTCATGTCCTTAATATGGCAGATTTCAGCATTTATGATAATGAAAATTCATGTAATTTTTTTATTACTATGATATCTGCACAAAGACTGTAATAGCATCTTCAGTTTGGAAGAATTAAAGATCAAAGCATCTTAGAATTTGCTGAAAGATCTTCAGTAGGTTTTGCCTATGAGTTTATAATTTTCAGTAAATTTTTTGTAGTGGTGGGCTGAACACTGCAGTAAGACAACTGTTCTTTTTCTTTTTCTCATCCATTTCCATTAAAAGAAGGAATATGTTCCAAGGGTGGAAATCAGTGCAATTTTAAACAGTTGCATCAAATTGAATTTTTAGAAGAGACAGATTTCTGTATCAAAATAAAATCACCCAACAGCCTATGTACTGAACCTGGCTAGAAGCTATTTTACCAGCTGCAAGGCCATGACTGTGTAACAAACCTTTCTGTTCTATAGCTATTGGCATGGGATTTTTTTAGAAAAATTGTTTGACTTCCACTATGCTTTCTTCAGGCTCGTTGTGCCTTTGAAAACACCATGGTACAATAACATAATTTTGGACTGGTAAGTTCTGTATGAGTGCATATAATTTAAAGATGTGCGAGGAAAATCTCAGTTGTAATCTTACTCATTAAGATGTGTGTACAGATGCCTTTACAGAGATTCCTAATTGTCTGCTCTGATTCCTTCATGATCAGCAGGTCTGCTTCTGATGTCTGAAGTTATTACTTTCATAGTGGCCTTTTCCTGTAGGCTGTACTCGATTTTTCAGGGGGGTGTGCTCTTTTCTCAGCTGTGTGCTTGAGCTACTTTGGTGCAGGCCAGCGTGGCTGGGATTTTGCTCAGGGTCTTGGCTTGAATTTGGATAAACAGTGATTTTGTTAATTGCAAAACAATCATGTAATACAATGAAGCTTTAAGTAAAGTAACAAAGAATAGAGAAATATAATTCCCTTGTGCATCATGTGGTTCACCTGGTGATGAAAGGACCAAACACCAAGGACTCACTGAAAATGAAGGGTAAGATGGTGTGTGATGAGGACATTTTATGCTTAATATCACCCCAAACCCAGTTCTGATCTCTAGGGTTAAAGAATTCAACTGCCATGATTAACCAAGGAAAGATTGGAAACAGCAATCAATACTCAGTGGAATAAATCTTGAGGGTTGCACAGAAGTCTGTATACAGTAATTTTTAAATTGCATATTTTAATGCACAAAATGCTAAGATTGGTTTGTAACTTCAGAAGACACTACAGAAATTATCATGATAGTTACTGTATTTTATAGAGCACCTGTTTTCTTCTTTTCTGCTTGTTTATTTTAACAACTTTGAAGCTTAAAAAACCCCACATACTTTCATGCGTATTTAAGTTGTTCTGTGGGGAGTGAACCTTGTATCCTAGAAGCAAAACCCACAAGCTACACATTGCATTTGGTCTCATTTGACTTCTGATTTTTGTTTAAGCTTCTTTCTGCAGGGATCAGGTGGCCACAGTATTCTGAAGTGGGCTGCATTTATCTAAAGAGGTTTTTGCTATTTTCTTGTATAAAGGCTCACAAGCACAGAGCTCATGAATTTGGAATGGAGAAAAATACAGAAACCAGTAAGCATTTTGCACTTCAGCAATATTGGTGTATTCAAGGATGGCCTTATTTACCAGTAGAGATTTTCTACTTCCTTTCCTCTTACACACCATGAAATGTGGCTTAATACTGCTGATCTATTGCACGGTGTTTATGGTGCCTGGCTGCATGGGGAGGTGCAGGGGGCAGTGTGCCTAGCTGAAGGCAGTCTAGTAAGGACTCATTCCGGGTGCTGCTGAGTTGAAATTAATCTGTTTAGGGAGAGAATTTGTCTTACCACTATTCTTCAAACAGGCAAGAAAAGGCCACTTCTGTGAAGGGTTAGAGGCTTTTCAGTAGTCAGAATTGTCAGCCAAGTGAGTGCTCTGTTTGCTTTCCCTCTGCAGGGGCCTGTGTGCAAAGTGGAAATTCAAGGTTGAAATGGGATCTCTGCAGTCATTTATGTGAAAGTTGTATGATGATGCCCCTAGATGAAAGAATACATAAAAATTCATAAGATACATGAGGAGCAAATTTCATTAATATTTATCAGCCGCCTTCTTTGTGGAATATACAGATGTTAGCTCATTGTTGCATTTAAATGCAGTATACTCAATATAGGAAAGAAGTAATGGGCAGTAAATTCCAGCAACCTAATGCTTCTGAGTACATGGCCATACAGCCAGAATGATTGTATCCCTGCTTTTAAACCAGTATTTTCATCTACTCTTTTTCTCAAGTGAGTTTGTGAAAATTAATCAACTTTATTATCATCCCAAGTTAAGTATGGCATTAAAGCACTTTGGTTTTTATGGGTTGCCCTTCAGACTTTACCAATTGCCTACCATCGCAGTGCCAGCAAGACTGGAAAATTAAACTGTGGTGGTAAGACACTTTTTCTGTTAACATACCCGGGTTTAAATCTACTGCACTCTTTCTGAGAGAGGACAAAAGTTCAACCTGTAGCTCATCATTCAGTGCTGCTTCAGAAGTGTAGCTGAAGGGGAGAGGGTTATTTGGAGTTACAAATGTGCTAAAGCCTATCAAATTCTGCTGTGGCTACTTGTGTTCTCATGCTAGGGGGCAATACTTGGAACCAAAGTTCTTGGCAGATGAACTTTTGTGCCTTACCAGAAAAACAGGCAGAGCAGTGCAGTGTAATAAGCAGTTTTGTGTAACACATTGTTCCAATTAGTTTGTGCCAGGACCTATTAACAGCACTTTCTCCCGTTTTTATCTCCCAGCCAAACACAACAGTAATACTCCTGGAAAACACAAGAGAACAATTACAATCAATCCATCAGCTCTTACCAAATGGCAACACATAATCAGTTACTGAGGAGTCCTGCATTGTTTGTGGTGACTGACGGGGCTACCCTGAAGTAAAACCAGAGTGTGAGCAGTCTCACTGTGGCAATTCTGCTTGTGCCTCAAACTTAGCAGTTTCACCTGGCAGGGTTCTCACCTGAGACTTCCTTGAACAAAAGAGCATTCTGCTCTCCCTGGATGTGGGAAAGATACCACCACCTAATTCTGTATAAAAAGGGCCTATTTCTTGGTTGAGAAATTCATGCAATGCCACCAACTTCTTGTGATGACCTGCTATCTGCAGTCATCATTCGCTGTTGTAGGCATTTGTTTTCATTACAGCCTCCAGGAGCCACGTGGTTTTGCTTTTTCCTTCTCTCTCCTTAGCTGCTGCAAGTCCTGGCTGCGTCTGATGTTTGTTTCCATCAGTGCATGCCTTCTCTTTGGAGTTTTTGGTTGAGCAAAATGAGATAGCTATTGAGAGAATTTCTCCTCAGCCTATGTTTTAGATCAGATATTTGTGCAGATCCAGGATATACTGAAGTGCTGGAAACATCTGTGTGAGTTCCTGCTAAGTGGGCCCTCCAGTTTCACATTGGATTACTGTCAGAGTCAACTGTCAGCTGTAAGATAGCAGCTAGACCCATACAGATTCTCCAGGCTATCCAACAGACTTCAGAGAATTACAGCATTAATCTCAGTGTCAAAGGTGGAAAAAGAATTAAATAAAATAATCAAAATTGATGCAGTTCTCCCCACAGCAGAGGCTGGCTCTAATGGCCTGTCAGAGGCACAGAACTGTGTGTCAGACCTGGGCAATACTCACTGCACAACAGGCTATTGCAAAAATAGTACCAGAGGAGCAGTTTCAAAAAGCCCTAAGGGGGAAAAAAAAAAAAATCAATGATCTAGAAAAACAGAGTTGAAGAAATGATGATAGGACTGTAAAAGTCCTGAAGGAATTGAGGACTCTGACCCTCAGAAGATTTTAACTAAATGGCTGCTTAGTTGATTGGATTTACTTGGGGACAGAGGGGCAGAGGAGCAGGGAGGAAAAAAGCTTAAATGAAGCTAGATGGAGAAAAGATTCTCTAATAGATCAGACTGAACAATAGTAAGAGCTTTATTACAGTCTTGTTAAAATTCCCCCAGCTGAACAGTTATTCAGTTATCATGTTAAGATCCCACTATAGCATGTTCCTAAGGGGATTTTTTCAGTCTCAGAGGTTGTCTTCATGCCATAGTAGAAACAAATCAGTATTTCTCAGTTTATGTGCCAAGTGAAGACTGAACTCATTCCTTGTGAGACATCAGCAGAACTGTGCAATGCTCATCAGCCCAAAAAGAACCAGGTATAAACCATTTAGATCAGACTTCTGCAACTGTCTTTTCTTCCAAGCCATAGAGTGTATCTTTAATTTCTTGCTCTTTCCTGTGTACACTCAGTTTGCTTCTTCTTTCTGCTGTGAAAATGTCACTCTGGTTTTCCTTCATTGAAAGGCATGTGTATGTGAGTCATCCCAGCAGCTCTTGGATCTCATTTTTTAAAATCTGCTACTAAGAATTACTGCTTTGTATTATCCTGAATACATTCCACTGCTCCAAACATCAGTCTCCCTCCTCCCTTCTCTTCTTCTAAACACTTCACTTTGGCTGTAGCTCAGAAGCATTCTGATCTTACAGTAGGGCACTTCACCTCAAGTGGTGGCTCTCCAGCTTCGATGATCTTTCGCTTTCTCCAGCCAGGAAAATAAGTGGTAGAATCCCAAATGCATGTGATTGCCTGCCTGTGCACCAGGGTGTTGCTGAAGGAGCACTTACTGCCTTTACTTCATACATTCTGTACAGGCAGATTTGTGAAGCTGTCACACTGGGTCTAGGAGGAGATGGTTAGGTGCTACTATGCGCACGCAAAGATAAAACATGGTGCAAAGGATGGTGTCAGATGCAAATGTGTCAGCAGATGGCAAGCTGCTGCTGCTGCTACTGGTTTATTTGTTTCCATAGCGAAAAGCATGTAGGAAAAATACTTTTTGTCAACTAACTAAGCACAGGGTGCCATGTGGATTCTTTAGGACAATGTTTTACCTCTTTATGAGAGTCATAATGGCTGAGTTTGTCATGTGGTAGCAGCAGGGAGGTTCGAGTAGATGACCTCCAGTAGTGAATTATCAGTGATGTTTATACAAATTATTTCCTTCCATAATCTTAGTAGCAGCACTCTGAAATAGTTCTTTTTAAAATATAGCATATTCATAAACTATTTAGTCTTAAAATTACTAGTAGAAATTTTTCTGTGTTTGCTTTAGTGCTTTTTAGAATGGAGATGGACCATTATGCTGACAATTATTTTACAAGACTTGTAAATATGGGGGTGAAGTCTGTGAATTTAAATACTGATATAGGAATTAAGCTTTGCTTCAACAAAGGCAATTCATGATAGTTCTTTTGGAAATGCTGCAATCTGTTAAAGCTGAAATGACATTAAAATACACATATTAAATATGTATTAGATAAATATTAAGACTGAAATATGCAAATTTTGGAGCTTGTAATTGCATTTTTTGTTTTTCCTGATGTGTCTGTTGATCTTTGATGACACCAAATTTTCCTCTTCTGATCTTTTAACGCTTAAAAAAAAAGTAGCAGTACCAGGGTTAGTTGTGTTATCGTCAAATCCTCAGTGGGTTGTTCTATTGAACTAGTGACTCGCCTCATCTTCAGTATTTACAAAGAACATTTGGTATATCTTAGATATTAAGGGAAGTAAATAGGTATATAAAACCAATTTCCAGTCAAATGTCATTTGAGACTTTGGAGTAAATATTGCATTATTTTATGCACTATCATTTATTATTTGCACTGAATAAAAATAAGACTTTGACCTTCAGTGATTCAGTTGTTTTCTAGGACACAATGAAGGCTTTACTAAATGTAATTTAATGGTCTAGGACATGGGAAAAAAGATGTGCAGATACAGACTGTAAGGAAAATGCTAATTATCTTAAATTTAATTACAGAAAAAGATCATGATGAGAATACATAAAAACCCTTGAAATGCAGCCAAAACATTTTCCAAAGAAC
Organism: Promerops cafer; assembly: GCA_013398275.1. Lineage (NCBI taxonomy): Eukaryota > Metazoa > Chordata > Aves > Passeriformes > Nectariniidae > Promerops > Promerops cafer. The sequence goes on along the minus strand of VZSE01014389.1, from coordinate 2,181,695 downwards.
ATTAAAAATGATTGCTGTTTACTAATCACAGATGATGTAGACACAAAGCTGCAGTGAGAAACACGTTTAAATTTCACCTATGTGGGTAGCAGTAGAGAATCTGGGCCAGATGTACAGAAAACTGGGACCTTAGTGTTATAGAAGTGTAATTTGTTTGAGGCTGAAGCACGGACTTCCCCATTACCTCCCAACAGTGCCAGCTGAACATGTCAACAGCCTCCATACATGACAAATGTCTCCACACAGACTTCCTCATCTGTGAGTACCGATGCACACAAAACTGCATGATCTTTGTGAGGAGTCCTGCAGCTTTCAGTTGTCTACTTTTGTGTTTAAAGTAAAGTCTGAAGAGTACAGGTAGGAGAGAATGAGAGAGAAATGATGGTACATGACACTAGCATTGCCTACCCAGTAACTGTGGGTGTACGTGTAGCTGGGAGCTTCCTTCATCATGGCAAAGATGGAAAGTTTCACAATCCTGCATTTTCAGACAAGAAATACATGGTAGCCAGGGGTGAAGTAGAAAAGTCTGTATATTGAAAGAATTGTTTGTGACAATTGATTTTCATCTCAGGACTCTGACTTCCAGTTCCCTTGAAAGTACTGCTAATTTCTGAAAAGTCTCATTCTTTCATTGTTTTATCCCAACCTGAATGTTGCCTGTTCCCAGAATGCTAATTTTTGTCCCTATTGAATGGTACAAAAATACTTGATATATTTGACAAATCACTAAATTCAAACGAGGATTAGGACATTCAAAATCATAGTTTCCTTTCAGAACTTCTGCTTAAACATAATTAGGCTGGCTGTTTATCTGGTTGACTTCCAGTTGTCCTTTCTAGTTCGAGATGAATAGGAAGAAAAGGCAGCAAATAAAAATATCCACAGAGACACACTAATGAGAATGAATTGGGCTTCTCACCCCTGTTTAATATCCAGCTGGTTTGTTTGAACCTTAGTTTTCTCTAGAATGCTTCTATTCTCAGACTGCTAGGTAATCTGAATTTAAACTTCCCAAATCTGGAAGTGAAGTAAGTACAAAAGATATGTTAAGACAAAGGAGAAATCTTCAGGTAATTTAAGGACAATCCTGAGGCATGGGATCAGGATCATCTTCCTGATGGTCTGTAGTACAGTACTTGAGAGTATCACCTCCCTCATCCCACCCATTTCCTTTTCATCGTCTTGATAGATTAATTGATTACTCAAGTGCCATTTGAAGTGAGAAAAGGACAGAGGCCTGAGATACTGCAGGTGAGGAGAGCAGCACTGGAAAGGAAGTGACCAGGGGGCAGAGCGTGGGCCGAATGCGAACGCAGAGCAGTGCAGGTGAGCCTGGGTCCTGCATCCCGCACGTGCTTTCGCTGACAGCGAGAGCTGGCCTGTCTCTAACCTACCCCTGACATCTGTTGAAAAACACAATTGGAGAGTAATGACCCATGGACCACAGCTAGAAACCTCATGCAGCCTTGGCTGTGGATTTGGCATGTGCTTGCAAGACATTTCCAGGGAGCTTTTGTTCTGACCTCTTAAGCAATGAGTGCTGTCAGCTGGAGTGGGGCTGGTCCCCATGCCCAAGTGGGAACAAAGGGAGCTAGAGGAGCAAAACAAGTACCTGTCAGAGCCCCTGGAAGGCTGCTTGGTGTGGTGTGTTTGGGGAGAAGGGATTCATTATAATTTAGACAAACCAGAAAACACTGTGGTTCATAGACCTTTCAGGCTGTGCAACAGATGGTGTTGTTTTGGCTGGCACAGGAGGCAGGTGTTAAAGCAACTTCCAGAGATAATGGAGCTGCAACCAGCAGAGTTGAAAAGAGTATAGAGAATTAGAAGGCATAACACATTTACATGGAGAAAAGGGGAAGTGGAGCTTTGAAACTAAACTTGGACTTTAAAGGCAGCCATCTGACTTGTTCGCCGCTTCTAGGTAGAGTCACTGGTGAGTGGAAAAAGGGAAGCATTGCATGCATTTTTTAAAAAGGTAGAAAGGAAGACCCTGGGGACTACCAACCTATCAGACTCACCTCTGTGTCTGGGAAGATCATGGAACAAATCCTCACAGAGGATATGCTATGGAAAATGGAGAAACAGGGACATGATTCAAGACGGCCAGCACAGCTTCACCAAGGGCAAGTCCTGCCTAAACAACTCAGTGGCCTTGTATGATAGAATGACTGTTTCAGTGGACAAGGCAAAAGCCGTGGATGTCATCTGTCTGGAATCTCTAAGGCCTTTGACAGAGCCTCCCACAACATCCGTTTATCTGCATTGGAGGGATATGGATTTGAGGAATGGACTGTTTGGTGGATGAGGAATTGGTTGGATGGTCACATCCAGAGAGTAGTGGTCAACAGCTTGGAGTCCAGGTGGACATCAGTGACAAGTGGTGTCCCTCAGGGATCTGTATTCGGACCAGTGCTATTTAAGGTCTTCATCAGTGACATAAACAGTGGGATCAAGTGCACTCTCAGCAAGTTTACAGATGACACCAAGCTGTGTGGTGCAGTTGGCACACCTGAAGGATGGGATGCCATCCAGAGGGACCTGGACAAGCCTGAAAAGTGGGCTTCATGCAGTTTAACAAGACCAAGTGCAAGGTGCTGCACCTGAGTCAGGGAAACCCCCCATATCAACACAGGTTGGGGGATGAACAGATCAACAGCATCCCTACCAAGAAGCACTTGGAGGTGCTTGTGAATGAGAGGTGGGACATGAGCTGGAAATGTGCATTTGCAGCCTAGACAGCCAGTTGGATCTTGGGCTGCATGAAAAGCAGTGTGGCCAGCAGCGTGAGGGAGGTGATTCTGCTCTTCTACTCCACTCTCGTTAGACTCCACTTGGAGTACTGTGTCCAGCTCTGGAGTCTTTAGCGCAGGAAAGACATGGATGGGTTGGAGCAGGACCAGGGGAGGGCCATGAAGATTGTCAGAGGGCTGGAGTGTCTCTCTTAAGAAGACAGGCTGAGAGAGTTGGCCTTTCAGTACTCAAAGGGGGCTTATAAAAAAGATAGGAACAAACTTCTTAGCAAGGCTTGTTGTGGTAGGACAAATAGTAATTGTTTTAAACTAAAAGGGGGTAGATTTAGACTAGTTCAAAGATTCTTACAGTGCAAAGAAATTTCTTACAGTAAGGGGGGGGTAAAACACTGAAAAAGGTTGCCCAGAGAGGTGGTAGATGCCCCATTCTGGAAACACAGTCAGATTGGATGGGACTCCAAATAATCTGAGCTAGCTGAAGATGTCACATGATCTTTAAACATCCCTTCCAACCCAAACTATCCTATGATTCTAGAAGGAAAGGAGATATGATGGCATGTCCTGCTTTGGGCTCCCTTGGGAGTGGTGTAAATTGCTGCAAGTACATAACCTTGTCTGGACTGAGACATTGTAGTTATCATCTTTTATTGCTGATGTTTTCCATCCTCATAGATTGCTGAAAGAAGAGATTTGCTGTCTGAGAGAAGTAAAAGTTGCGAAAAATGAGTGTAGATGATCCCTGTGCTTGGTGATATTAATCCACCAGAGCAGAGAAAATATGTTCAGCCAGGGAATGGGTCTTCAGTCTGCAGAGGATCTTGGCTTCAGTGACTAATCCCAACCTGTCAGTTTCTGGGGTTTGTTTCTGTAGTTGAATTTCGGGTTATAAACCCTTGCTGGGCACACCTCTTCCAAGCCATAACTCCTGCTCTGATGGTGGGACCGGCCCCTTCCTCTCCAGTGTCAGCACTGCAGCTTCATCCTCCACTGTAGTGTCCAGGGTGGATCACAGACCTGCTGGGCTGCAAGCCCTGGGGGCAGGTGCCCACACAGGGCCAGACACTGCCTGAGAAGCCTGCCGTGGGGCACATCCTCTTTAGATCATGACCAGCATTTGCTGCTGTGACCAAATAGTGCTGGCTAGCTAACAGTGCTCATTTCCTGATTAATTTAATGCTCACTTGACTGCAGCTACTTGTACTGCAACTATGAGGACATACATGATATTCAAGTGAAAATCCCAAGGCTTGTGGTACAGGCTTAATAGTAGGGCAATATTGAATCTTATTAACTCTCTATTCACATTAATTTGCCCCTTGGCAAATACCTGCTGCCAGTCTGTCCAATTTATTTTGTGATTCAGGCATAATTTCCCACAAAGGGACACTTGAAATTGAAAAAAATATAAAAGGCTATCATACTCTGTGGGAGGAAAGAACTGCTGGATGCACCTGCACAGTTTTCTTCCAGGTCAAATACAGATATTGCTGCAACCTCATCAGGTCAAACAAGCCTTAAGAACACAGAGAGCAGCACATGTGATGCACATATAATCATTGGTGTGTGCGCAGATTCAAAGCCCCCGACTGAGAGAATTACTTTTTAGGTATTGCTTTTGAGCTGTAATTTCAAGGGTTATTTCATCTTCTTTTCTGTCTTATTTTAGTTAAATTTATTTTCATTTCATTGTGATATGTTTCATCATTGTTACAGCAAAAGTAAATAGTAGCATGGTTGCTATAATAGTTGCTATGTACAGATGATTAAAGTAGAAAATATTATCCTACTCATTTCCTTTCACTAAGTTAATGAAGAGTCATTGAAAGTCTCAAATGCCACTTACTGTTTAAGATGCATTTCGTGATTGTGTCAGCTGCTCACTTGGCAGATAGTATAAAGAAATATGAGCTATGTGTCCCAGTTAGGGAACTGTAATAATACCTGGGTTATTGCATCATGGGGATTCTCTTCCTCCAAGGATTGGTGTGAACAGATTTTGCAAAATATTTTAGAACTAGAACTCTTTTTACAAATTTTTCAATCACTTCATCTGCTCTTGCAGTATGTGCATGGATTATAACTGGTGTCTATGGATGAGCAGAAAAAATAATTTAGGAAATATAATGTCTTTTTTCTAATTTAGACTGCTGCAGTTAGTGCTGAATGTTGGTTATCATCTGCTAGGAAGATTGATGCTCAAATTGTCCAAATAGGCAACTAGAAGTCTCCCTTTACAAAGAGAGCTACAAAACTGCTCATTTTCCAGTGAATGAATGATACGAATACGTATTATTCTTGAAGTATGGTTCTATATTTTAAGTAATTTGGGGACTTATCTTGCAATAGGATATTTTGTCTAAATTATTATGTCTACATATGGCAATGTTGTGATATCATGCGTGTTAAAACAGGTGCAGTACCAATTGCCTGTTAGGCTTGTTTGTGGGAGGGTGAGCAATCCACTGTTTGAACTATCTCTGGTCTGTGCATATTGGTGTTGGCTGTATGCTGCTTGGTGCTCCCAAGCTCAAAACTTCCAACATTTGAGACTGACGTACCAAATGATAAAATAAATTCAACACCCACCCCAGGGAAAAAAAAAATCTTGCATAGAAACACGATGCAAAGACTATTTAAATTGTTTTTTGTAGGGCAAAATGCTTGCAAATTTCTTTTAAATTGTCTGTCTGCATAAAAGCATAGGTATTTATACTTCATTTCTTGTCTAGTCAAGCAGACTTTCCCCTCTTTCAATTTGCAGTTACTATAACAGGAGCTTTGAGGAACCCTTTTTAGTTTAATTTGACATGTAGCTTGTATATTCTGCACAAATTCAGAATATGTGGCACTTAAAACACACTAAAGGTCTCAGTCTTACTGAGTTTTGCTAGGCAAAGAAGGATGAACAAAATAATCTCATCATGAGTCTTTGGAAAATCAAAATGTATTCTTCCTTCCAAGTAGTGCATTTGTCTTGCCTCTGGCCTAAGCTCTCAATAAAATGTGAGATTTTGCATGGCAGTTGGTGTGAAGTTAGCAAGGTGCTTTATTTCTTGGCAAGTATTATCAACAAGAGATTTGAATACTATCATTAGTTTAGAAAATCTGAATTGGCTTAATATTCAAGAATACGTGGCTCTTTTTTTCCTTCTTTGAAGTGTGAACTATCACAGCGTAATTCAAGTTTGGAGAAAGATCAGGAAGCATCTACTCCGATCTCCTACTCAAAGTAGGGTGAACTATGAGTTGAAGTTTCTCGGGATTTTTTCCAGTTGGTCTTGAAATCTTCCATGGATGGAGGCTGTTCAGCCTCTCTTGGCAGTCTGTTCCACTGCTTCATTGTCCAAGCAGTGAAAAAAAACCTTTGCGTGATAAACAATCTGGAGTTCTTATTTCAGTTTATGCCTCAGCCTTATTTCAGTTGTCTCCCATTCTCCTACTATACACCACTGTGAAGAGCTGGTTTCATCTTCTCAGTAACTTCCTTGTAGGTACCAGGAGCTGCTGTCAGGTCTCACCAAAGCTGTCTCTTCTCCAGATCAAACAAGTCTAGCTACCTCAGTTTGTCCTCGTGAGGCAAGTGCTCCAGGCCTGACCATGCTGGTAGTTTTCTTCTGAAATGGGTTGTTAATCAGTGTCTCTTGTGTATTGGAGGAGGTGCTGACTAGAGAGGGGCTGTGGTTGTGGGGTTGGTGTACCTGCAGCCCTGGGTGGTGCTGGCTGTCCTGTGGCAGGACACTGCACACACCCAAGGCCAGTGCCCTGAGAGCTGCTCCCCAGCCATTACTGTTGCAGGAGTTATCCTTCCCCAGATGGAAAGGGTTTTTCTTTGTCCTTGTTGAGTTTCATAAGGCTTCTGTCAGCTCTCTCCTTCAGCCTGCCTAGGTTTCCTGGAATGGTAGCTCTGCTCCCAAGCATGTTGATGGCTCCCACTGTTCTGGAGTGAGCTGCAAACCTCATGGCAGTGAGCTCTGCCACCTCCTCTGGGTCACTGATGAACTGGGTCACTGTTAACCACAACAGGTCCCGGGACAGACACGTGCATCTAACCACCCTCCTGGCAGAGTACACTGATCCAACCCCCTGAGCCCAACCAGCCAGTAAATTTTGTACCTGCATAGTCTGTAACATCCTAACATGGACTAAAATAGATTCAGGAGTATTGTGGTAACATCTTAATATGGATTCAGGAGTACTGTGGTAACATCTTAACATGGATTCAGGAGAATTATGGGAGATGTGTTGCAAGCCTTTCTAAAGTCAAAAGTACTTGCTTCCTTGTTTGGCCTTTTAATTCAGAACTATCTGTATTGTGTTCTAAGTGCTGTTTGCTGATACTCTGTGTCCCTGTTCTTTGGAAATTTTTGAAGCAGCTCTTTTGACTGACTGGATCAGAATGTCTTCTTCTAATGAGTGACTTTTCACTTTAATTTTATTGATTGCAAATCAGAATGAATGATAATTATCATTTAATAAAAGAAGTAAATGGAGATTGTTCTGAAAAAGAGTACTAAAATTTCATAGTTTGTTCAATAAATGACTTGTGCTCTCAGACTCTCTTTTAGGCTTTTAATAAATGCCTATCTGTAATGGAAGTTATTTTTATTAATTATAAAGAAAAATTATAACACAAACTAATGGAAGACTTTATTTTCATAGCAGTATCTTTTTAATAGGTCATTCTTCACCTTCAGGCAGACTCTGTTTAGGCTGATTTTTACATCTGTTCTTACAGATATCCTGTTCAGCTAAGTCCTATTAGAATACAAAATTTCTATGTAATTGCAGTACCTCAATTACATAGTTTAGGAATTTGAATGTAATCTTTGGAGGTAAGAAACTCTGCTATGTCTGCATGCACATGCACAAAAACTTGGCTCTTTGAGACCAAAATACTGAAGAACCTAAATTTCTTTTCCCAATATGGCAGACACTGCAGGTCAGGCTTCTAAAGCTGCCTGGATATCAAAGGATTTATGCAAGCACTGAGATTGTTAAAAGCATCTATCTCCATCGTATTTTACTTCTCTCAACTTCAATCATCTTAAGCATGTAGTCAAATAGAGTATCCTAGATTTCCCCAGCCATCCAGAGAGAGATACAGATCCATCACAAAGTGAATTCTTCAATGCAGTCCAGATACCTCCTAGATGGCTTGTGCTCTAAACAGTTTTAGATTACACACTGCTGCTGCAATTAAATATCAAACTGTATTTTTGCTTAAATAAAATGATTGTATCTACTTAGTAATTTGATATTTAAGGCCTGAAAAATCCAGTGATTGTAAGCATTTATAAAATCATGTCTAGGAACTTTTTCAGCCCTGATTTTTATTGCCCACGTCTATTGCAAAAGCCTGACCCTTAATTTTGAAAGACCTTGCAGACTCCTTTTTGCATGTAAAAACAAAATGGAAAAAATAAAAAAGCATTAATAAATTGTGTTAAAACATACTTCTATGTATATAGGAGGGGATCTTCCTCTTATAGTGTTTGTGTGGCAGTTTTCATGAGGGTAGCTATCTAGTTGTCTTCTGCTATGTATGCAAGGAAACAGGAGCTTGGACACTTTTCACTTCAGAGCTGGAATTGGAAACAGAACATATGCACCAACTGCAGAACAGCTGCCTTGGACAAAACCCACTCTGTTTTATCAGTTCAATTGCATTTTTCTTCATGCATTCAGATAATAAGGAAACAATGTGTTCTAATTTCATCATCCTGTTAAAAAAGAAGTATGTATGCATCAAAGACTAAGATTTTATTAAAATTGAAGGAAAAAAGTATGCTTAGACAGGTCAGAGGTACTTAAATGCAAGTTCTCCAGAGAAATATTTCACATTATAAGGAAAGCTTTATGCATGCAGTAAAAGACTGCATAAACAGGCTCCTTTTTATTCTATGCGGTAAATGGTAATGAATTTCTTATAGAAAGGTGTCTACCAGAAGCTATAAGACAGGATAAATTGCAGAAAGATTCTTGTTTGGGATTTGAGCTCATCAAAATAACCAGACTGTGGGCTCTGAGTCCACAGCCGTTTTTCAGGGAGCAGCACCTAGGGCTGGAAGGTAAAGAGGTCCCCACCTGTGTCAGCAAGCACTGCAGGGAGGCAGTGAGGACCCAGGTACCACTGCTGTGAGCAGAGCTTGAAGCAGCAGCCCTGGCCGGCGGGGTAGGAGAGGAGGGGAGCGAGGTGGGGGAGGCTCTAATGGGTACCTCGAGGCACACTGCAATCAAGATGAGCAGCCAGTTCTCAGGCTCCTCAGCTCTGTCACCCTTCAACTTGAAAAGCTCTGGGAAAGAGATAAGTCAGTCGGTTAAATACAATAATTATATTCCTTCAAAAGCCAGTGAAAGTGGCACATGTTCAACACGGATCTCCTCCCCCCGTCTTGATTGTAACAGAAGATTTGGGCGGATTTCCTATTCGGAGGCAATCAGTGAACGTGGAGAGCGAGGGATGAAGGATGCCCTGGCTGACCTTCAAAAGAATTATTGTTTCTTTCACTCATAATTTCTCCCCCCAACCCCACCCCCATCTCCCTTGTACAAGGCTTGGGAGCTACAGAAGCTTTTTATTTAAAAACAGGTGCATAAGTGGAGCTCTCTGCTGCGGGAATGTAATTGATTCAGGACAACAGTGCCCCTAATCAGACAGCTGCTTTTGTTGTCTTGCCCTTTTGTATGTGGAAGTAGGAAAATAGCTATCACTATGTGTCTTAGTCAGGGAATACTCAGCAAATATTTGTCAAGTAAAGTGTGTTTACAATATTGCTTAAAATTACACATAGATTTAACACTTTCCCCTCCTTTTCTGCTCCAAACTGCCAGGCTTTAAAGGATACAATTTAATTAGCAATGCCATTTTAATACAGTTACTTGCACTGGCTGTGCACTATGCAAATAATTTATTTCATGGAAATTGTATTGGGATTGAAAACGTTTTTTCTTTCCCAAGAAGTATTATAATTCCTAATTGGCTGAAGCTTTGCCGATTTAGAAATGTGTTCAAAGAAACGAAGGCGCAAGTCAAGGGTATAGGGGGATTAAAGTTACTGTCACCCCACACAAGGCTCACAAATTAAAACTGAAGTGCTGGTTTGCTGCTGCAGTCGTGCTTTTGGAATAATCAGTAATGAATTCAGCTACATACCACAACTGTTTCCTAAAACCGGAGCATTATTCATGTGTAAATGCCACATTTATATTGTTACAGAAAATTTATACCCATTTCATCCTACGTTCAGATCTTTAAAGTTGCTAGATATGAACCAAGTGCCTTTGCTTGCCCTGAAGATGAGTTTTCCATGTGCAGCACCATGCTTGTCATTACAGATTAGTGCACCATTTAGAGGGAAAGGGAATAGATAGAATAGATAAAATATTTTGCATATGCATAATCAACACAATTGCAAATAAAGGCAAAAGTCTTGGGAGGCAAAACACAGCTGTAATGCTAATGCTGAGTGAATAATTTTCTTGATGAATTTAGCCTCTGTGTCTGCTCACCAAATAGCCTCAAACATATTGTAATTTCTGAGAATTTTGTTTTTCTTTAGAATTGCTGCACTGTTTTGTTTGAGGTTTTTTGTTTGTTTTATTTTTAACTCTTTGGATTGCATTCAATTTGTGATTATAAAATATTAGCTATCCAGCCTGTAGGCTTTATTAGGTAGCACTGTCTATCATATAAAGATACCTACTGCTTGTAGCAATTCTTTTAGGAATACCCTCTACAGTTGGCCCATTGCAAAGAGTTAGAGCTTTATTTGTAGTGGTTCAGGGCATGTCCTAGGAACAGCTGCTTTCTGTATGGAAGAGAAAATTTTAACATTTATGTAGCTGCAGTGTTTGAAGGAAGCAAAAGATAAAGTGGTGGTATTTTTCCTACGGGACCTATATACATATGTTTTGCTTACCAGATTTTCATCTACTTGGTCTGGTTGGACTTGCCATTTTTGTGTGGAAGGGAATGTTGATATTTACCTGAAGTTTATAATTTAATTTATAGCCAAATTGATAATGACCACAAGCATTTTGAGAAAGGCAGTTCTTAGAGATTCTATCTGAAAAGTGTTGTTCTTTCTGGTACAATATAAGCAATTTCTTAGTGAAGAATAAGGGAATAAGCATTATTTCAGAGGAGTTATTGTCCTTCCCAGAGTGATTAGATGATTGCTTGACATTTTGTGGTCGGAAGTATTTGCTTTAGTAGTAATAAGTTTTATTTCACTTTCTTATTCTAGTTATTGGAAAGCTCTGTGGTGCTTCCTGTAAGGCAGTTGAGGCTATAAGGCACTTCAGTATTGACACAGGGTGCCCAATGATTTGGGAATAATTTCTGTGATTGTGTTCCAATGGATACCAGACAAAAGCCGTTACACAAAGTATAAAGCTATGAACCCTTTGAATCATTTTCATGCAGAAATAAAACCCTATGTTTTCAAAAAGAGTAAATCAAAACTATGTGTCCCTGCAACCTGAAAAAACACCAGGACAGTAGATGGACTTCAATTAGTTCATGCAGTTTAAAACTGTTCAGGTGTACAAGCACCAAACAACAGGCTGCTGCTTCTCCCAGTAGTGTCTGTATTGCATTTGCTTTTCCATAAATCCATTAGTCAGGCACCACTCTGCAACAGCCTCTGTACTGGATTTTATAAACCATTACAGTCAGTTATTCTAAAATCAGCAGTTTATGTATACCAGATAAAACCCAACACTGTGCTTATCGGGGGCTCTGTACCAGTGGTAGGGCTGGAATCAAGCTCCCATAAATACAGTATTGTTAATGGTTCTGATTGTGTAATAGTCACCCTCATAACACAGGAGAATGAATGATTGCCCAAAGCAAAATAGTGTGTACAGAGAGCTGATTGTATTCCATTTTCTTTCATGATGCATTTGATGACCAAGTCCAAAACCTTTCTAACTCCATAGCTGTTATTCAGGAATATGATTTGTTTTGATGTGAAGAAGGAGGGTCAGACACATTTAACAACACTGCACGTTCCCCACCTGTGTCTTTGATATGTTTAGTGCACAGACCCTGATAAACAAAACCATGTTTCTTAAGACCTTATTTAAGAAAATAATCTGGATGTGACTTTTATATGTCTTTGGTGTGCACTGTGTTTTCAGGAACTATTAGAAGTAGATCAACCAAATGGATTCCTATAGTGCCTGTAATTTTTGTTATCTGTTTTATGGCTCGCTGTCACCCTACCCACAAGCATTCATCTTCAGTGAGGTAGGCAGTACTGCTCTTTGTCCAGCAGCTCTCTCGGGTCTGAGGAGTTTGTTTGGAGTTAAAGCTGTTCCCTTATAGGACCAGCTTTAACTAACTAAATAAATCAGTAAATCTTTAATTAACAGTACACCTAAGTAAAGCCTATTGGCTACTGTTACTCTTCTACATCATAAAGCAACAATTTACAAACTGGAACTACCTTTCTTTTCCCCTCTGAAAGTAATTATTAGCTACAAAGCTGTAATAAATCAGAGCACTTAAAGATGCCTCAAGGGGGCTTTCATGTTTGTAAAACCTTGTCAGTCAGTGTTTGGTTTTGCAAAAACTCCAAATGAACCAAAGTTTTTTATTTCAATTTCATTTGAACTTTCAGAGCAATGAAGCTGAGAAGGTTTGGCTTCAAGTTTCTTGTCAGGGTTTTCTTTATTTTTTTAATACTTGTATCAGATATCAGATATAGTAAAATGTTTTTCTTTAATTCCCAGACTGGCCAGCATTTAAACTGATAGGAAAAAAAGATACATGTTTTATATCTTTCTCTCAACTAATTACATATACTCAGACCATTGCTTATGTTATTCTGTATTTGAGGATTGTCTGCATGGAGCAGAGAGGGAACTTGCAGCAGGAGATGCATTGTGCTGTCAGCAGAGTGGCAGAGCTCATGCCAGGCTCAGACAGCACTGGAGCTGCAGACATTTCATGTGCTTACAGAGGTTACTGCAGACATGGGCACCTTGGGTCATTGCATTACAGCAGCAACTTTATTGTACATACTAAAGATCTACGTATGTATTTCACACATGTGAAATACATGTGAAGTACTTCTGCTAGAGGACACAAAATACACTGTAAGGGTGAGTAGGAAGAAATCTCTTGAAAGAAAAAATGTCACAGAACATTGGCAAAGACTGTGCAGTTACAGTGATCGGGGCAAAAAAATGTGGCATCTTTATTCCCGAGTCTTCAGTTTTATCTCAGTAGAATGGATTTTTTTTTTTCTTTTCTTTTTTCTTTTTTTTTTTTTCAGTGAATTATGTCAGAGTTTCCAAAGTTGATGTATTTGTTCTTTTAACAGCTGAACGGAACTTAACCTAATGGCAATTTTTGGTAGGACAGGCAAGGTTAAAAGCATTGATGGAGAGATGGAGAGAGCAGAGTTATAGCCTATCTAGAGAGTATCTATTGGAATAGTTGGGGTTGTTTTAGCAAGGAGATTAGTTACAAGCCATAAGTTGCTGCTTAGTCTCTTTCTTCTTGTTCAAGAAGCATCTAGACAATGCTCTCAGGCCCATGGTGTGATTCCTGGGGCTGTCTTGTGCACAGCCAGGAGCTGGGCTTTGATGAGCCTTGTGAGTCTCTTCCAACTCAGGATATTCTATTCTTATAGCCAGTGAATCCGCTAACCAGTTAGTACCTGTGATGAGAAAACAAAAAAGGATGTGGAGGGGGAGGTGTGTGACAAGTGCTAATGCACTCATTAAGGTATATGATGACTATCAGAGGTTTAAAGATTAATTGGCATATCTGCAGAAGGAAGAGAACAGCCCTATAGCATGGTTCAGGTGGGCACAGCCTGGAGCTGTTGATTTCTCATGTTCCAAGTCTATCTTGTCTATTTCCTCTCTGTTCCACTGCAGCAAGAAAAAAGATCTCTTTCAGTGAGTGGTATATATTGTAAGCAATTTTTTGTTGATTACCTAATCTAGAACTGAAGCTGTTACTGTAATTCTTACTGTATTTGTAGAGTAGCTGCACTCCTGATTAAAAAAAAAAGTGGGACTTAAATTGGTGGGACTGTTAAACTGCTGGAGGAGTGATTAAACATATTTGGAAAAACAAAGTATTACTTTTGAACAGTCTAGACTTAGGCATAGTGACAGCAATACTCAGGACCAGCTATTTAAAAACACATTAGAATAGACACCTTTTTACTATTATTGAAGAGTCATTGAAGTATGACATAGAACGGCAATAGAACAATGAAAAAGGAAAATTAAAGAACTGCAAATAATTCTTCCCTTTTAAATGCTTTGTAATTAAATGCTTGGATAATTTCTACTAGTCATTAACTGAGATTAGCTAATGAAGAGTGCACAAGACAGTTGGGCTGTAGCTCTGCAGTACAATTGGTGCTTTGAATAAAATTGTTACTCGACAGTAACAAAGTGTTACTGAAGCTCACTGTAAAACTCCCAACTGGCCTTGATGGGGAAAGAGAACAGCCAGGATCTTGTTCCCCATGTTTAGCTAATGGAGCGACTTCTAACATTATTGAAAAAGGAAAGATATTCTGCTTCAACTTTTCATAGAAACACCTTAAATAAATAGGTTTATACATTTGTAAGCTGTTCTGATCTAAAATAAATTCATCAGACTAACAAGTGCATGCTCAAAGAACTAAGTCTGTAGTCTGATAAAAGAGGGTGAATGGTAACTCTGAAATAAAGGCAAGGTATGTAAATTCAGATAATTACTTTTTAATTTCTCTACATGTATATTGGGAGAACTAGTGAAAAAAAAATGGTTCTCAACTGCCAGTGGATTACTCATAAAAGTATCACAAATTACTAAAACAGACCCATATAGACTTTATGGCACGTTCCCAAATGACGGGAATCTTCCCCACTTCTAGCTTTTCCACATGATAAAATGTACACACAAAGTCAGGCTTTGGGTGAAAAGGAGCAAACATAAAAATGACTAGATGGAAAAGCAAAACACTGAAGAACTAAACCAGTATTTTACTTTGGTCCTTCAGTCCCTATTCAGCTGAGCAGTGAGAAGCACAAGCTCCTTTTTGATTCTCCACAAAACTTCAGTGCCTTAGTTTTTTTTCTCTTCAGGCTCTCTTGGAGATGTCACTCCTTCCTCCCTAATAAATATTTGTGAGTCATGCACATGCTAACTCCAGGCTCAGCAATCCTAATTTATAGGCTTTGTAGCTGCATGTGAAAATGCGGTGCAGCTCCCAGCTGGCAGGCTGTCCAGCTGCCTTCTGGGACAGCCCCTTGGACTGCAGTCAGGCTGAACTCCTTCCAGCAGCTTTAGTCACCCCTTGCTAATCCTGCTAACAAGGATCTGGTGCCCATTTTTGTGTGAAGGGTGTAGTGACAGCAGCAACAGCTTGTTAGTTTTAGGTTTGTTTACTGCTTTTTGGCAACACTCTCCCCAGTTCAAAGGGGCATCTGAGAGGTCATAGTTGCAGCCCTTCTGCTTCCCTTCTCCAGTGCAGGCATGTGCATTGTCTGTTTGCCTTGCTTTAACAAGGTGAATCTTTTAATCTTCCAGTTCAAAGCCAAAACAAGAGGAAGGGTGTTCAAAAGCAATAATTACTTTGCATTTTTCTATAATGTCATCATCTTAAAAATTGTATTCATCATTGAGTTTCTATGAGAAAGTCATGAACATCTGGTCATGGAACGGCAAGTATTAGGTGAACATCTAGTTTGACCATTGTTCACCGTGAAAAACTATTTTCTGTCAAAAGAAGATATTTACTTGGCATTGCCTTATATTCATAAATCTCAACTCCTTTTGCCAAAATAGTTTTTATTTTGAAAAGAAAATGTCAGATAGTTGAGAACTTGAAGACTGTTGTCTGAATTTGTTGCCATTATATGGAAGATGCATGAGTGTCATAATGATGGGGAGAAATGTAAAAGCCTTAAAAGAAACTCCTTTTGGAACTGGAATGATCCAATGAAATGAGTAAAATTACTGTAGTATGAATCATGGTTTGGCCCAAGGTCTGAGTATTTCTGCAGGTTTGGGTAATTGCATGTAAGGCCCTTGTAATTTTGTCAGTGTACAGTGCGTGCAGTCAGTGTTGCCATTTCCTTCAGGCTAGCCCTAGTCGTGCTTGTTTCTGTTGTTTTCTAAATGTGCTTTTAGGGGTGAATGGTGGCAGGCTCTTTCTTCACTTGTAAAGAAACACAAAAACAGGGAAAAGAGTCCCATAATGCTTCCTTAAAGTGGATTGTTGATAAACCCTACCTAGTTTCCAGAGAAAGCAAATATTCTCTTACATTTTCCTAGCACAGAAGCTATCATCTCAAACCAGGAATAGTGCCAGCAAACTCTGGCACTGTAGAATAAGCAGTTTACTTGCTCGAACTCCCAGGGAATCGGCACTCTTCTCCCCCAGAAATTCCTCTGTTACTTGAAATAAGTAGTCCCTGTGTTGCACATATTGGTCATCAAGGGTTCATACTTTGAATTCCAGTTGAAAGGGTTATTTTATGTAAAGCGTGATACCTTTCCTTCACTCAGTCTCTACTAGGTATTCCAAGCTGGTTAATAACAAGGTGCAACTATACAAGTATGGGATTTTTTTCACATGTTTTTGCAGGATTAGGTTGGGTGTAGTCTGATGAAGTTAAATAAAATTTTATCTTTGATACATTTGGTGCCTGATTTTAGAGTTCAAGATTTTGGGTAGGCCCAGGACTGGTGAAAGCTGCTGACTGGGGAAGGTGTCAAATCATCTGTCATAACTTAAATGCCAGTGTCAGTGCAACATCCACCATAAAGTTTCTTCAAATCTACCTTGGTCTGCTTCTAAGATCATGACAGAAGATACTGAACAGGCTCAGGCACAAGATCTGGGGGTATGTGTTTGGTCTCTTGCTTTCAGAGCAGCAGGAACAAGTGGAAGTGTCAGGGGATCACCTGAGACCTGTTAGGAGCTTGTGACACAGCTTGGCACATGCTGTTGCAGTTGAGTCTCCTTTGGACCACTGCCAGGCTGGAGGAGAAGTCGGGGTGCTGTTAAGAAGCTATATACATCCTCCACAGTGGTACTGTGCAGCTGGTTTTTGGGGGACTGGGGATTTATTTATCAGTTTCCTTAGTTTCTCTATTGGCTTCCTGTAATTCTCTGAAGAGAATGGAAAAGGGTTAATAGGTAATAAATTAGCCTTTTACAACAACAATAGTGAAAAAATTACATTCATTTCTCCAACTATGTGGTGTTGGAGGAGTTATGTAGTACTTGGGGGAGCATATTTTTAAATTTTTTTAGTATTTATATTTTTCAATACTTACTGCATAAGTGGGAGCATGAGAAACTCCAGTGTGATCCAAAGTGATAGGGACTGTAGGTTGCAGGTTATTCCTGCTATGGGTGAAGGCACTGTTAACAGTCACAGACTTCACAAAGGTGCAGAGACATCCAAAGTGATTTTCTTCTGGAAAAGAGTCAGAATTAGCTGTCTTGGTACTTATCTGCAGGGAAAATTTGCCAGTGTAATTAAACTGCTCTAGTTACACAGGTATAACTCCTGGCTCAGTCACTCTTGTCTCAGGAGTGCCAGGCAGGGGGTTTACACCAGAGTAACCACAGCAGCACGCTGCCCTACGAGTACAGCGAGGCCATTTGCCAGCTGGTGTGTGCCAGGTGGTTGCCATCTGAGATGCTCAGGACAGCACTGCTCATGGTGAAAAAAGTTGCTGAGTTGTGCCAGGGCCTTAGGCAGGACACACATGCCCATCAATGCCCTGAAAACAAACATTTTAAATCACAAGTCAAATTACTTCCCTAAGTGTAGAAGTTCCAGCTGCCATTGAAAACCTCCAATCACAGCTTTCTTTTGCAGTTCAATTTGAGAAAAAGATGTGAATACATGTGAAAAGATGTGTAACTGTGAATATTCAACAAGGTTTCTGAAGCTTGATCCTTAACTCAGTTTCTCACCACCCTTCTTTGCTACCACCCTTCTTTTTCTCCACCTTGCCCTTGGCCTCAGAATCATTCCTGACTGAAGAAAAGGTTAGGAAAGACATGAGGTGACTAGCTGGAAGTATGGGCTACCTGGCTCCAAGTCCTTGCTTTGCTGCAGAATTTCTTTTTGGTCTTGGGTGAGACAGTCTCTCTGCAGTTTGATTTCTGTCCTGCAAGGGTGAGGAGCAGCATGTCCTCAACTTTGTGGAGAGTTGCAGGTTGTGGTAACCACATCAGAGAAGGTGAGTTATACAGGTTGTGCAAGACGAGAGATTGTATCAGTATCTCAGCTGTGTTGCATTTTACAGGAGGTAGGGACTGAAACATTGTTCATTAACCTGCCAGGCTTCTTTTCTGGAGCAAATCCCCTCTCCTTTTTCTACTGAGCAGTCATCCAGAGCCTTAACTGCCCAAAGCATGTTTCTGTTTGCCCTAATGCACTCAAAAGTATCTTTCTTAACAGAGATAATGCCCCTTGGAGCCCCTTGTGACCTCTGATTATTACAGCCTGGAGAAATAATTGATTTTAAAGAAGGAAGGTTCATGAAACTTCTCAGGTCATTTGTCTTGCAGTGAGATTTGGCTGGAAAAAGACTCATTCAGAGAGACAGACTAAAAAAATGAAAAGGAAAAGGAAAAAGTGGGGAGTTGAGGGGACTCATTAGGTTGGTCTTCATTTCTTCCTCATCCATGTGTAGCATCCCTTCTTTGCCTTGTCTGGACCGTAGTTACTTTTTTTGGTTAGTGGGATTTCGCAGGGTATTCCTGAACTGCTGAATAGTTGTGTTTATCATCTTGCATAATTTCCTCTTACATACCTTACAGCAATCTCTGTCTTAGAAGGAAAAAAAAAAAGTGTTTTTTTATGTGGGAACTTTATTATACAGCTGATAAAGGCAGCTGTTTGAATCCTACTATCCAATCTTTCCTTCATTTCAAATGGGACAATTCAGATTGTGGGTTCAGCTCAAGGATATTCAGTGAGGGTAATCAATATTTATATGGCCTCAAATTTGTGTCATAAAGAACTGCAAAAAAGGCATCCAAACACAACACTGAAGTTAGATGTCATTTCATGTCTGTAGTGTAATCTGGCAGTCATTTCCCTGGCCTACGAAAGGCTTGGAAGTGCTCTGCTGTGGTTTGTACACCCTAGAAAGAAAGAGATCCTCATGAACATAGACACATGCTGATGTCAAATGTACCTTCTGTGTTTCAGAATTACTGTTTGCTTGTGTCACTGTAGGCACACAATATCCCTGACACAAAAAGGAAGGGATAGGCTAATGCTTTATCTATAATCATGTGTTCCCTCCGGCAGCCGTGATGCTTTTTCAGTGTTGATGTCTGGTGATGGCACAGACAAGCCATAGCTCCTTAACAGTATATATAGATTGTGCTGGTTCTCCAGTCTGATCCTTGGACAGAGTAATGGATGGGGTGATGGGGGGAACTGCTGTGTGCAGTCCTTTTCGTTATCCAAACTTTGGTCAGGTTTCTCTCCCTCCACAGATTATTGAGTAGTCCAGTGGGAGTGGGGGCACCCACCTCTGTTTTCTCTTAAAAGCTGCCTCTGGTTAAGCATCCCTTTTATTTTTCTTTTATTCTCCAGAAATAGTTTCTCTTATTTCTTTCAAGAAGCAAAGCAAAGCAGCACTCTGTGCTTTCAGGCCAGTGACAGACCTTTGTTGCTTTTTGTGAGGAGGCAGCCCAGGGGGCACAGTCAGACCCCAATCCAACAGGCATTATTGTCCAGAGAAGGGGAACGAAGCTGGTGAAGGGTCTGGAGCACAAGTCCTGTGAGGAGAGGCTGAGGGGAGCTGGGGGCATTTGGTCTGGAGAAGAGGAGGCTCAGGGGTGATCTTATCATTCTCTTCAACTCCCTGAAAGGAGAGCGTAGCCAGGTAGGGGTCGGTCTCTTCTCCCACGCAGCCAGTGACAGGATGAGAGGACATGGCCTCACGCTATGTCAGGGGGCATTTAGGTTGGACATTGGGAAGAATTTCGTCGTAGAAAGGGTGATGAGACACTGAGTGGGCTGCCCAGGGAGGTGGTGGAGTCCCTGGAGCTGTTCAAGAAAAGACTGGACATGGCACTTAGTGCTATGGTATAGCTGACAAGGTGGTGTTCAGTCATACATCAGACTTGACCATCTCAGAGGTCTTTTCCAACCTTTTTGATTCTGTATTGGCATGTGCATAAAACTAGAGTTGCTATTGCAATCAAAGCTATTTAAGGGAAAGCCCACGGTATAGTCGGAGTTTCGTAGGATTTCCTGAGTGTGCTTGCTTGTTCTCTGTGTTGGCTTGAGCATCGATGTGGGGACAGTCTCTTCAAAACTTGCTTTGCTGGGAAAAAAAGAAAGAAAAAAAAAAAAAAAAGGCAGAACAAACACACACGGCATTTCTGCAGGCGTGTAAATGACTGTCTCCGCACCGCTGCTAAGTCTGTAGCCAGTTTCCTGGGAGCCCTGCGGCGCGGACATGCCCGGGTGTGTTCCCCGCGCTGCCCGCACCGTCGGGCAGGGCCCGATCCAGCGGCGGCTCCGCGAGCGCGCGCTGCCACCTAGCGGCCAGCGCCGGGCACCGCGGCCTCGGCACCGCCTCAGGGTGCGGGAGCGGGGCCGAATGAGTCTCGGAGGGCGGCAAAGCCCAGTCTGGGCGCCCACAGCCCCGCCGGGCTTCCCCCAGAGCTGAGCGTGCTTCCTTGCGTGCCGGCAGTGCTCGCTGGGCTGCCCACCCTGCGGCGGGATCTTCTGGGAGCTCCCGCATTCTCAGGTGAGGGGTCGGCTTTGCCAGTTGCTTCTGTGTTTGCGAATGAAGTAGACGTTTGCTGAAGGAATACTCTAAGCCCACCGGAAAAAGTCCATGCTAGTTAGTTTCGTCCCTGCCAAACTCCAGCAGAGTGAAAGAAAAAAGAAGAAAATCGTAGAACAACTTAAACAGGCAGAAGAAGAAAGGAAACCGTGTTTTGCTGATGTGCAATGTACAAGATCTCAACACAAACACTACATAAAAAGCTGATATTTTGTCCTGACTTAATAATCATAATTCTACTTGCAATTTCAAAAAATGAAATACCTCCAATCAGGATGGTGATGCGGCTTAAACAATTTAGCCATTCAAACTGTTCTTTCAAATTTTCTGGCATCTAATAATTGAAATGAAGTTATGCCATTGGCTTTTTTCAAAGCCTAGATTTGAAACTACAGATTTATTAGCCATTTACAGTTGCTTCATATAAAAACATCCCTACTATAATGTTGCTAGCATTTGCACTGTATTTTAGTATTAAGCACTGCAAGATCGCTGGGCTGTTTATTGCACAGGAAAGTTGTTTCCCTGTGTGCTTCCCGCTATGCCACACTACCTTTCTGAAATTAGTGGAACTCAGCACTCTGGAAGACATCCTGGGCTGTTAGGATGTTCTGCACAGATCTGGACAAAATATAGATGAGGCAACCATTGTGGTTTATGATAGAGAATTGTGGATATAAACAAAATGCTCTAAGGGGTTCTGTTGGTGCTAAGAGATTTTGATTTCCCCATTGCTAATGCCAGATAGGGAAAAAAAAACCAATTTTATTTACCTTATTACATTTTATACCTTTTAGGTATTAGAGTTTATGTCCCTTCTCTGAGATCCTGAGTACTTAAAACAACCTGATTTTCTTTGTGAAAACTGAACTTCTCATAAACAGTTTGATTCCCGGAGCTCAAGCTTAAAAAATAAAGCTCTGCTTGTATATGTATTAGAAAGTACAAAGTTATGAAGGTTATATTAATTAAATGATAGTATTATTGTTCATGGGGCTTGTGTGTCATTTTTCGTTATCAAAGCATCTATGGATATTATATGTAGATAAATAGGAATGAGACTTACCAAAAATACTGCTAATACATGTTCTTTTAAAGCCAGATGTGGGGGGAGGGGTGGGAGCACAGCTTTGCTTTTGCCAAGAGCCAGGTTGGAACTATATTGACATCTAGCCTTGGACCCTTTTTCCCCCATCAACTATTAAACCCTGAGTTAGCTTTGAAATAGTACTGTCAAGGAGTTTGATAAATATCTTGCTGATTATTAATATATTTTGTATAATTCTGACTTACTTTTGACAAGTAATCAGTCTTTGCTGCAACCTAGCTTAGACTATAAATGTTTTTCTCGTGCTGCCCAATGTTAAGTTGAACACTGTCTGGCAGCCCTTGTGATGGAGAGAAAGCAATGCTGCATGAGAAAATGGTGTTTAAAAATCTGTGTTTGCAAGTATGAGCAAGAGAGAGGAAGAGCACTGTTTACTGCTGTTTACTGGGGACTTTACAAAAGAACAAATCCATTCCTTTTTTATTTCCGGTCAAGATCTGTTGACTGAAATATACTTTACCTTCTAGGTTTTAGGGCTGTAAACCCAGTAATTGGCAGCAGCCTCCTAATAGTGGATAAGAAAGTTGTGCAGGAAGCCAGCAGCATGAACAACATAATTTACATAGCCATTGCAAAGTTCAGAATAAAATTACTTTATTTAAAAGTATTTTATGTGCACTCCTTTGTTCAAGACAAACCCTTTCTTTGCTTGTATTGATACCCAAGTGTCATGGTCTGTGCATGGCACACGTGTGCAGATAGAATTCTTGCTTTAGTGTGGCTGCAGATGGAGAGCAATGACATCTGCTACCTTTAACTCACAGCCCCAAAGACCATAGATCTGATCCAAGGAAATGACTTGGTGCTCCTCTGCTTGCAGTATTTTGTAAGTGTTTCTTACATCTCACACAGGAGTTGACCTTGAGGTCCCAGCTTCGTTTTAGCAGGGAAAAGTTACCTACTACTCCAAATTCTTATTAATACCAGAGTTTTCTGCTACAGAATCTATAAAGAAGAAAAGAGCAATGGGAGCTCTTCCTGTCAGCATCCTGATTTCAAAAAGTATCATTGTTCCTGCAAGGGAAGAGAGAAAAAAAAAGAAACATAAATAACTAGAAAACTAAAAACAGCACTTCCCTGCTCTTCCATTTTGGCAGAAGTATCTGGGAACTTGACAAAGTTTTAGTACATGTCAATGCTGAAGACTTGTGTAGGCTTCCTGCAGGGTGAGCATGCTGACCTCTGCTTTGAATTCCCAAATCCGCCATGAACTTTACCATCCTCATTAGTGTCCCAACCCTTCTGAAGACTCCATGCTCTTACAGTGTTGTAAATTAATGAAAAAAAGAACTGAAAAAATTGAGTTAAGGGATTATAAAGTTTTTCCTAAGCAAATTTTCTTCTGATCCTTACAAGTCTCTGTAGCATAACAAGCAAGAACAAATGGTAACATTTAAGGTTCCCTTAGCACAGCTGTGTCCGGGTTTACTATATAGTTCGCATTTGGAGTCGCCATCAGAGATGCTGGAGACCTTTTTATCCTGTTTTGTCTTTATTAATAACCAGAGTACTTTCTGTTGTATTCTCATACATTCTTCTATAATAAATACCAAAAATAATTCCTCTCACCCCTCAGACTTTTTAGTTGGAACTGTTGCCATTTCAACTGTAAAATTGAATCCAGTAATAGAGAGTTTACTTAGAGTTTAGAACTGTGCAATTTTATGATCAAAACTTGATATTTTGTGACGAAGTTGTATTTTGGGGTGCCAAAGGATGTCATGTGCACAGATAACAGCAGGGACCTATAGCAGGGTTGTGTTTAACCATTTACATTTGTCACAAAGATTCAAAAATAATTATTTTCAAGGATCTTCTACAGTGGTACATAGTGAGAACACAATGATTTTTAATATCCAAGGTTAGAACCACTGTTGCTTCTTATGCCCATACTACACATTCAGCTCCTCTCTTATATTTTAGTTTGATGAGTCTGATTCAAATGCCATTGGCATTAATGAAGAACACTCATTGACTTCAATAATCTTTGAATTGTGTCTAGTATCAACTACATTACCATAATCAAGTGAGAGGCAATTGTTATGGATGCATTATTTAGCACTGATTGGGGAGGTGCTGTCAGCTCCCTTTGTCACATGGTGTTAGATGTTATTTTATAAGGACTTGATTATTAAATTAATATTGTAGGTTATAAATCTTGCAGTTGTGCTTTCACTTCTTATTGTGGAATAGTCTGTATTTGTGTCATAGTTCCCCTGAAGTGTACACTGGAAGACTTCAGCCACTTGATATAATTTCCAAATCTGTAATCTCTTCTTCTGTGAAGTGGCATTTCTTACAAACCAGAGTGAAGTGAGAGCCACAATGTGCCTCACATTCCTCTCCACATCCCATAGCAAGATGCACCCTGCATTGCTGCTGGTAAGGCTTTGACCTGACTGATTTGGGCATAAAGCATTAAGACAAAGAATATCAGAGTACTGATGGCACATCCCGGAATAACTTCCTCAAGCCCTGTTCAGGGGGTGTGATCAGCAGTGACAAAACAGGCAGTTGCAATTAGGAAGCAGGACACTGGCAGGTCACACACACACGGCAGTGCTCTGGCCCAGCTCTTTATCGTGATGGTGTTAGATATTGCCCTGTCATGAGAGGATCTGCCTGTGCCCAGGATTTTAAATTTTTTTAAATCAGCATTCAGTATTCAAGTCATAATTATAGTGCATTTTGAGTGAGCAAGTTTGAGTCACAGTGGTGTAAAAATAGGAGACGGGGTACCTTCTCCTGATAATCAGTGATAATCTCAGTTTTGTTAATATCTGTGGGGCAGTTAAAAGTAGTTTTGTTGGTGATGGGAGTTTTCCTTCAAAGAGCTGCAGGGGACATAGAACTCTTCTGCAAGTTAGCAGCAAGACAGCTGTTTGCCTTAAAGGAGCACGTAATTTGGTATTAGTGAAATCCAAAATGATTAATTGTCATGTTAGCCAATGCATAGACTTGTTTCAGTAGCTAGAATTTCACTTTAAATTCTAACTTTCAGTCTGATGGGCTTCTGTGCCAGTGCAATGCTTCTTCAGTCAATAAAAGTCCATCTGCAACCTTATTTCATGTTGCAAAACCTAGACCTCCTGAAGTAAATCAGATGTGAAATCTTCCTCTGCTTGTCAGATTGGAGTGGTGATTCTGGAGAATAATGTGATTTAAATTTTGGGATAGAGAAATGTGTGCGTGTTGTATTGAGAACAGTAATAGTAGAGTAGACTGTCTTAATCATCCACAGGATAAGGGAATTCTGAAGTGTGACAGGAGTGGGTAAAGAAGGCCCCTCGCTGGGGTGAACTGCTCCACTTCTACAGCTCAGAAAGGAGTATGTGGCTGCAGGAACAAGCTCTGCTTTAGAAATAGGGCATGAAAAAACAGAATATACTTGTGCTTACTGCAGAAACCAAACCTCAGAGCTAGATGATGAACATGTGAAAATGTTCAAATCACGTTTTCTGGGGGGGATCAATATAAAAGAACTTCAGGAAGGGTACATAAAGGTGATTTACTTTGCACCTTTCTCTGGCTTATTACAGAAAAATGTAATTGAACTTCAACTGGTCTCTGAATTATTTGGTCTTCTGTTAAAGCAGCAGAGAAGGATCTCTGATAGATGTTTATGATGATCCTGATGAAAGATTTTATGCTGTGTAGCATGAGAATCAAGAGATTAAAAAAAAAAAAAAAAAAAAGAAGAAGAAGAAAAGAAAGACTTTTAAAGGTGGTTTCTACTGTGCACCATTTCACCTCTGTGGTTTTCCTTGCTATATCTATCCCTAGTGCCAGCTTACAGGATCCTGCAGTGCACAAGCTGCCATCACTCACTCTTTGCTCTCCTTTTCCACGCTCTCCTCCAGACATTGCTTCAAAACTAAGAACTCAGTCACTTAGCATTTATATCACAGCTTCTGTGGAAATTGTTTCCTCATTTTTTAAATAACTAATCTAAGATGAAGTAATTTTCAATGTAAATTAAATTTCATAACACAGTCTCAAATGCTTCTCAAAATAAAATGACTGAGTAAAATAAAGTAACGTTATCATGGTAATGTAGTGGACCTACAAAAATTCCTTAGCACTTACAGTGGAGACATATTTCCAACCCACTGGGTTCAGTGAACATGGTTCAAAGCAACAGATAAGGTATTGGAGACATTCTGTTCATAACTGAAAAACCCAGAGGCTTAAGGATCCTTTGCAAAAGGACAAAGATGTCTGTGTTCCACAAAATGCCAGTTGTATTAATTTGCTGAGTTGCAGGATTCAGAGAATAAAGCAAGAAAAATGTACATACCAATAACAGTTTGCTAATTTTTGCAAATCAAAGAGTTTGAAAAGCACTTATAATAGATTTATTGCTAAGTGACATCCTTTGAAGTTATTTACTTCTGGACAGATACAGGATGATCGGTATCCTGTTTTAATAACATAAAACAAAACTGGATTGTCTACTTACAGACAATCTTATATTAATTGTCTACTTATATTAATTGTCTACTCATACAATTTTGTTTGTATAGAACACGGAAACTATTAACTGGGAAAAGAAGTGTTGATTAAAGGTGCATCTAAATTTATTCCAGATTGTTTGGGGATGGCACAGATCAGGATATCTGAAATCAGGTAGCTGGATTGTAAATTTGATAAGTATGTTAAACAGCCCAAGTATATCCCAGGCCAAAGTGTGCAGTCAGAGTCCAGTATGGATGTTTCACTAGCCTGGGAAAATTTATTGGGTGTAAACACAGCATTTCTATTCTCCTTTGCATTTTGGCCCACCAATCTAATTAAATGCTGCCTGAGAGCGCATAACTAGTTCAGGTTATAGTAGCATAGATATTATGCTGTTTTTTATATATATTATTAGGTGTTATGTAGAGCTTCCTAGGCTGTAAGAAAGCAGAATGTTTTTCTTATGTTTTTAATGAAACAGGCCAGTAGCATTACTGCTCTCTCACCCAGTGAAAACCACCAGGTAGGAGTTTCATGCCCCATCTGTTGAGGATGTAGTGCCACAGGCTGGCCCAGCTGCCTCCCCCCACTCCAGCCCCAGCAGAGGGTGCTGGGGCTCCCCTGCTTCAATCCATGTCCTTACCTAGTTTTGCATGCTTGCTTCTCAGAGCTGTGAGAAGAAATTGCAAGCACAGCAAGGGCATCAGAGGAAGATGTTAAAGATAGAAGTTTGGAAGAAAACATGAGCTTTTAAACGTTAAAACTTGTAGCTGTGGAGAACGTTCATCTTGATGCAGTTTCCAAGGCAGTAAGGGCTGCAGCATGTGCAGGGCTCCCAGCTCATTAGGAAACGTCAAGTGGTGTAGAGGGAATACTGCCTCAGACCTCAGTGTGTCAGAAAAAGTAAAAGCTGGCAAAGGAAAAAAGGTTATTCGATGAATCCGGTGAGGGCTTGATGGTCATGTAAAGGTCTGCATCAGCATTTATTTGCTGATGTCTGGAACTTGAAAGATTTTGAATCTTCAAAAGGTTTATCTGTCAAGGCAGCTGACATAAGCTTTAAAGATTGATGAAATAAATGACACATCTTGCACTGGAAGCCCCCACCTATTGGGCCGTCATTAGGCTGTTATGGATTTCTCCCCTCTTCATCTTAAGGCAGAGGTTTGTTTCTAAACTCTGCCTCTCAGGGCTCAGACAGGTCTGCACCTCTGCGGAAAGGAAGACACAGTGTTTAGATTTTCCCCAGATCTTGTTATCCCCATTCCTTAGAAAATTACCCTGCAAATTCTTCCGTGCTTTTCTTGGTACTTGAGGGAGGAGGGTGTTAATTGTTAAAAGTTGCAATTATAAACCTATTTAAATATGTTTTTGTAACTTCTTGCTATCACAGTAGTTTTGTGCATTGATCTGGTAATGCTTTGTGGCAGACTCTATGTTTTTAATGCGTGGCTTATGATGAACTTTATCATATTTATATATGCAGCAAGCGGGAATCCACAGTTACATTCCATACATGGAATGTAATTTCATACACCTTAGGGACTTAAACTTCAGAGACTGTTAAATACAAGTCTCTGGCTTGAAGCTGTCTTTCTCTTGGCTGCACATAGCACCCAGTAGAAGTTTGTATCTGGCTCGTCATTTTTGAGGTGTGGCAGACTTAGAGATGGTAATACGAGTAGAAGTTTTACAAATGATTGTGTTAGAGATGTGTATGAATCCCTGAGTTCCTTTATTACATGTTGTGCGAGCATTCAGTTAGCTGAGGCATACTTCACTTTTGAATCATAAGGAAAATGCCACTACCCAGCTTGCTTGCAAACTTGCTCGTTTGCTTAGAAGCCTCATTGCATCAGCAAAAACAACAGTTCGTGTTTAGAGTGCTCTGTGGAGCACAATGTTTCCTTTTCTGCGTTCAGTAATTTAAATGATTGGAGTGATACTTTTGACAAGGAAGAAATCATTTCATTGTTATGGATCATTTTTCAAGTGAAACTGAGTTTTGGAATAAAGTGATGGTGAGTAAACCATGTGAATGGGGAAAGGGATTTCTATTGTTCTCAGTTTTATTCAGCAGTTTCTGAAAAGTAAGATGGAAGTGATTTTGCTATTCTCTCTGCAGGGTTATGTCTTTTATTAAGCAGAAAACATAATGTAGCCATTATAGACAGTAACAGGCACGTTTGCTGTTGCGTTCCGTTGGGAAGTGGAATGTGATTTCTCTTTTAATATCAAGATACAAATCTGATTCACAGTTAGTTCATATGGCTTTCAGAAGAATCTGAAAGGGAAACACGTCAGCTCATTAAACAGATGTATTTTGTCTAAGCAGCTGCTTTTAAGATAAGTGTAACCCAGATTTTCAAAATAATTTGTGGTATTGCTATCTTGATATTTTAAAAGGTGGGATTTTTACTTAAAAAAAAAAAGGAAAATAAAATTATAACCTGATTTTATTTCTGATGGGGGAAAAATTTTTTAAAGGTGACTAATTATGATCTCTTTTTATGAGAACGGTATTCTGCATGTTCTGTAAGTAGCCATTTCCTTTTTTTTTCTTTTTTCTTTGCCATCAAAATGCAACTAATATTTCAGTCACTGAATTACTGTTTTCTTCTAAAGAGAGACTGTGGGTTTTTTTAGTCCAAGTTTTACCCATAAGAGCAGAAAGGCCAGACAGAATAATGCTGCTTAAGTAAAGGGAGGTACTTATATGCATAGCTGCAGGTTAGGACAAGTAAACTTTATTGTGCCTTCTTTTGTTGCTGATGGTAATCGGGACATTCATATTAGCCTGATGAAAAGGAAAAATCAACTGGAGGCTTGCTAAAGTAACTTAAAGAACACTTTCTTTTCTGAGGGAGAAGGGGAGCCTGATCTATCTGGTAAAGCTTATAATCAGTGTGTCTGGCTTATTGTCTCAGGCATCGCCACAGGCAGCCTTAGATCAGTTTGAGGAAGCCACAGTACAACCCATTTTACTGCACTTGCTTACCAAGTGAATTGTACTTTGTTCATGTGGTACACTATTCCCACAAAACCTTTCAGTTTCCATATTCTTAAAATGTCAGTAATTTTTTCTTGCTCTACTGGTGTATTTAGTCTGACGACACTGTTTCAGCTCTCTCTAGGTCTCTCCTCCATGGGCAGCACTGCAGTTGGGAGAGCATGATTAATATAAAACTTGTTCAGATTTGTGAGGACTTATTTGTAGATCCTTGTTTTTAAAAAGGCAACTAAAGTAACTGTTTGGCTGTCCCACTGCTGAAAATACAGCAGTACACAAACCATCTGCATATTAGGAATGTATGAGTTAAGCTAATCTTTTTCCATATAATTCAGCCCAAGTCTGCAAGCTATGAAGTTCTTCATTTTTTTGTCTTGTATATGTGATTTGTGCTAACGTCATTAGCTCACAACAGCAGGTTTGCAAGTGGAAATGATTTTCCTGTTGAACCATTAGGCCACAGTCATGTAACCTCATTGTAAACCAAGAGTTTTATGGGTAAAGACAATCTCTGTGGTTGTCTGAAATAGATATTGAATGGGTTCTCATGCATGGAAGTTACCTTTGCAACTTAGTTATATCAACTTCAAGTCCTTCAAGTCCACTTTGGAAATGTCTCCTGCATGGTCTATTTGCTAAGTGCCTTAAATATCTCTTTAAAAAATAAAACTAGGAGAAAATCTCAGTTTTTTCTTTTTTTGCAGTGACTGGGGTTTTTTACAACCTTTCTCCCAGAACAGTAGCACTTCCATCATCATCTGATTGTACTCTCTTCTCAGATGAGCTCTCTCTGCCAAGAGCAGCGCCCTGCACTCAAGACTGAACTTTAGAAACACTCCATGAAAAAGAGGCAATGAAATTATCTGTCTGTGGGATTTCCCTTTTCTTGAAATCAAAAATGGGGCTGTTTGTGTGAACATTTTGGTTTTAAAGAAGTATTTTAAAAGAAAGGTGCCTGGAAATGTTGGTTGTAAGTTCAAGAGAGAGCAGCAAATGCTTTGCATTCCTGTGGAGGAAGCCAGCTGATTGTCATGAAGAAGATGCTGGTGTTCACACTGGTAGAGAGGTTTGCAGTAACACTGCTGCGCTGAGCCAAGGATCTGGAGGGGATTCTCAAGTTGCTCTGCAGAGTATCTCAGCACTGGAACCTGGTGAACTGGTTCCCCATGTGTCTTGACTGTGGGGTTATCCAGCCAGCTCGGTGAGAGTGAGTCAGGATATTTGGTCCTTACTGGATCATTGGTCTGAACCACAACCCCTGTCAAAGCTAAAAAGAAAACACTTTGAGGCATCCTGAACATTTCAAAGGCAGTAGTGGACCCGATCTCCTGATCCACAGGCATTTTGCTCACACTTTTGAGTTTTAGTAACAAAATACATAGTAACAGAATGTGGCTTATGATGTCAGGATAGAAATGGTAACAGTGGTAGAAAAGTGTTTTACCATAAAGTCATTTTCATTGAAAACTGGGAATGGTAGGGACATCATTAGAGCAAAATGGCTGTTTGATGCAGGGACACCAAAT
Organism: Promerops cafer; assembly: GCA_013398275.1. Classification (NCBI taxonomy): domain Eukaryota; kingdom Metazoa; phylum Chordata; class Aves; order Passeriformes; family Nectariniidae; genus Promerops; species Promerops cafer. The sequence continues at coordinate 2,151,052 of VZSE01014389.1, read as the reverse complement.
CCTGTGGAAAGATTGGGGTTTTATTTTCTTTGTTTCATATTAGATGCTGATTTTCCGTCTCTGTTTATATCCTTGGGTTGGGTCTGGACTGTGATTTTCATCAAGGGATGATGAATGTGGAAGGTCCCTTGACTTTCCTCCATGGCTGCTGGTGTCCTGAGGTCAGGAGTCACTCCTGTGGGCTCAGAAGTGCCCTGCCGTCCTTATCGTTGGCTCATTTCATTTGGGGTGCAGTAGTCACAAACAAAATCTCTTGCTGATGGGGATTTTCTTCATGTAAATTCAGAACTGCTCTGTTATGCCAGTTGGTGTCAATGTAGCATTTGATAGAGGTTGAGACGGGCACAGAACAGAAGGAGTGTTCATTGCCAGGTCATGGGTTCTGTTATGGGGTCTGTCTAACCATACGAATAGGATGTGCCAGTGTTTGCTATTGGCAAGTGCAGTGTCACTCTGCTAAGACTTTTAGGGTGTAGCTCAGAAACTTGGCTCAGCAGAACTGTGAGTTAACTGTGTGTGTTGCCAGCTTCACCACACAATGGGAACAGTGATCACACCTTCCTTTAATTAAAGTGCTTTAAGCAAAAAGATAAGCTAAACAGTTCTTTAGCAATAACAAATAAAAGCACTTGTAGATTTTAAACATGAAGGCTGAAGAAATCATGGTTTAAAATGAAAGCAACCCTTAGCTCGGGCACAGCAAGGGAGTAGACTGCATCTTCTCCTTGTTCCGAGTTCTGGACACATTGATTGTATCAGCTTCCCTTGCCAAGCAGAGGTCCCATCGTTTTTGAGGGGCCTGTTCTCGTCTGAATATAATCCACCATCATCTGAAACACTTTATGCACCACTGACCAGGTAGAAAGTTCAAATTCACATGCATAAAGAAACTGCTGATCCATTTGCATGATAAGCCACAATCATGCTGGTTTTGTGTAGTTAGATAGTTGATAGCAATATATTCTCCCATAGTAATTGCATATAGACTTTTTTTTCCCTCCTAATCATCTCTCCCATTTCACTACCTCAGTTTATATTTTGTGTCTCTTTCACTCCATCTCTCAATCTGAAAGTGTTATATCTACTGCACACCTACATTTATTTTCTGTCGGGACATCCAAATTCTAAAAATCTAAACCAAATGTTAACAGGTAATCTGCTCATCTGGAAGCCAATAATTTTTTTAGCATCAGGTTGAAGGCTATATTCTTCCCCAGAGAAAAGACATATATATTGATGTGTTTATGCTTTGCAATAATAATATTTGTCCATGTGAGAAAGTGTGAAGTTTTTTTCTCCTGCCACACCATATGGCTTATGACTATTTACAATCCAAACAGTAACAGCTGCTGCTGTATAAGAGAATCTATTCCTCTGAGCTGGAGATGCACTGAGTAGGGAATGACAAAGTGTGTGTCCACAGATGTATTCCAAATATCCTCATTTACCACTCAACATCCTGTCTATCTTTCTCCTCTTGGAAACCATTGGAGCTTTTTTCTTATATTCATAGCTGATGGGGAGAGCTTTGACAGCTTTGTTTAGGAGATTGGGAACAGATAGGGAAGCTGTGTTCGATAATGACTTTCTGAATGGGAGAAGGGAAGGACATTCCGGTCGGGTGCTCAGCAAAATGGAAAGATGAATCATGCTCTTAACACCTTTCAAAGAAAAACTGATTGACTCTCTAAATAGTTGACTCTTCTAATCAATAAACTAGAAGTTTCTAGTTGGAAGAATAAACCAGGTCATCTCTAGAACTTTAAAATATGTGTGACTTCATGCCCTTCATTGATGGAACACTTAAAGCTTGGAACTCCATATTACAAAGATGTATTTTGCATTCCTCAGATAATATCAGTCATTTTGAATTCCTGTCAATTACCTGTTTGAACCTCTTTTTCTGTCCTGCATTTTTCTGCTGGCCGTTTTGGTAATTCCTAATTTTTTTGTATCAGGCATTGTAAGAAAAGACTTTCTATTGTCAGTCCTTCCTGTCAACAGCAGGAGGACACTTTGCAGATATTACACAAGTGATCTACATGCCTGGCCTTTACCTTTAGTGCTGTCATTGAAAATGGCATTTAAACCATGTGCACGCCTGTCAGCAGGTTCTCCCATATTTGCACCAATTGTTCATGTACCTGCTGTTTCCCAAATGGTTAGACAATTGGCACATTATATTTATTATGACTTATCTCTCAAAAGCATATTCCAGGGAGGATGAAATGTTCAGCAGAGTATTCCCTGGACATATTCTTCCTGTCACACAATAATCTAGCAATGCTCATTAGCAAAGGAGAATTGCAGGTTTCTTGCAGTAGTTGCTTTATCTGCCATGAAGGTTTGCTGGTAAATAAAACCCAGTGGATTTTTTCCAATTTCAGAGTGCGTTGAAAGGCGCTATGAATAGAAGTGAGCACACCTTCTAGCATCATTTTCTGTTACACTGAACCCTTCTGATTGAAAAGCTTTAAAATTAAACCAGATTAATTCCCTCACAGCATATAATGATACATAACATTTGTGTTTCAGGTTTCTTAATGTATCTGCAGTAGTCCTGTGCCACTGGGATTTTTTTCATGTCAAGGCTACAGCTACCTTAGAAACAAAAGAACTAAAAGGAACTTTCTGAGCTGTACTGGTAGTTAGGCTGGCAGCCCCAAACCTCACTGCTTCAGCAATCCTTTAATTTAGATGCCCTTGTGGTCATCTTACAGAGACATGTTTTTAACTTAAATAGTTTTCTTCCCTGTGCTTGGTATGAGCGAGTCTCCAGCTCAGACTCCACTTAACAAGGTCGACAGCCTCTGCTCCTCTCTTCATGTACAAGAGATGCTCTGCTGCCATGATTACACTGCCTGCTTACAATTTCTCTGTCATGGCTGTGCAGTGACCAGAAGGGTTTTGAAGTAGAGACCCCACAGGAATGAATACACCCTTGTGACCACTGATAATGACCTGCAGGGCACATCCCATGTGCCATTTCAGCATACAAGTAAAGTGGAAGTCCAGGTGGATACAGATCAAATCCCTTTATTGCCCAAGCAATGCTGCTTATAGTTAGGGCAAAATCTTTATAAATCTAAGCACTGTAATATGGCACCATGTAGTTGTGACTCCATAATTCATGTGTTGAGTCAGCTCATTCCCATGTGAAGAAAGAAGTTACTTGAGAACATGCTCCTTGGTGTGAATTTCATCTTGCTTGTCACAGATGGAATGAAATTACCAGAAATATTTGTATCAAAAGTCGTAAGTGCAAGCTTAATCTACATCAGTGTTACAGCAAAGAAGTTCTAACATATTCCTACCAGAAAAAAATATGTGATAGGTGCCATTTTCTCCCCCATTTCCGCTTCACTGGAAGAGAAAAATTACTTCAGCTTCCTTGGTTCAATGCAGCTGTGCCCGGATTAAACTTGGAACTGCATGGAGAGAAATCAATATAAAACAACTGACAACAAAAATGGCAGATGGGAAGAATTTCTCTGTATAAACTACAGCTATGTTTTGTCATGGCCTTTGCTTGCCAAAGCTGTTCTGTGAGCAGTAACAATGGGTTGCATAAACAAATTTAAGGGATTGATGGAATTTGATTTCATGCTTTGTTCTGGCTAGCTGTCTGCTGTGTTAAGTAGAGAATCCATTTCAATACTCACTATGCAAAATTCTAGAAACAGCTGTGAGTATTTACTTCTAGAGTGCTGCCCAGGGATAGCCAAGTTTCTTGGCAACTGTGTTAGAGCACTCTGTCTAGAAATCACCTGAAGAATAAAATTGTTTTGCTGACCTCTGGCATGATTTGATGCCTTCAATACCAGATATTAAAGCCTCTGCTCTTCCTCCAGTCCTGCTCTTAGTTAATACAACACTGAAACGAGAATTTGCTGTTGAAAGCTGTCTCTGCTTCCTAGCAGGGAACCCATGAGTGAAGACTGAATTTACACTCATTCCTTTCTGCTGCCCCTTGGCTTTAGAAGCACTGCAGAAATAAATTCCAGAGGGTCTGTGCCTCACTAACAGCTTTATAAGCTGGTGAAATTTTCCTCTCCTGCACAGAGTCAGCCTTGCATACTAAAATTGCTTAGCTTTGGGACTTCATAGGTGTTGTCTGCATTTTGGCTTCTGACCAGCAAGCTAGAATCTCAGAGAGTAATCTCAAATCCCATACACTTGCTTAGCATAGCAAGTTAGAGCAAGAAGCTGTATTTGGATGGTATCCCAGTGAGACACCATGGAAAGTGTGGAACCAGTTATGGCAGAAACCTGTACCTTGATGTGAATCCTAGTGCTGCTGAAGCACACCTCTCAGAAACCTCCCCCTGGAAGTTAGACTCATTGATTTGCCCAGAGACCTCTGCCAGGACCCAAGAGAAAGATCTGAATACACTTATGCAATAACCTTGTTAAAGCACACACAGTAGCATCAGGCAAGCACCTCCAACAGCAATTGTTTGTATGGTTTTTCCTGCCATGCCAGAAAACGTTGAGCAAGGGATGAGGTAAAAGGACATTTGGGGAAGTCTTTTCTCTGCATCCTACTCTAAAGCAAAGAAAGTCTTACTCCTTCCATCTCATATGTGTAAGGGATCTTCTTTCCTGTGCTTCCACAGGCTGATGATATGAGGTCTCATTTTGTTGGGAAATACAAGGTAGGGATAGTAAGACAAAGTGGCAGCAGAATCTTACAAGAGAAGAATTGAAGTGCAAATGCTGTGTCTTCCTCCTTTTCCCTGCAGAAATGTCCCATCTTAGCTCTGCCAAAGAGCAGGGATGCCAGCGGCAGGGAAAGCTCAACAGAGCTGAGACTCTGGGATCCTCGGGGAGCCTCAGGCCCCATTGTACCATAGGAAAAGCATTTTGGGCCATTTCCCCCAGCGTGGCCAACACTCCATATCTCAGTAGCACAAAACAGTCAATCAGTGGCCCCAAGTGAGGGTCTGACAGGCTGAGAGCAGTGCATGGGCAGATGGGTTTGGAAGACTTCAAGCATCTGCATGATCTGCTTTAATGCAGGCCATTTTAGATTTAAAATGCACTTGAACGATCATCCTAGATTAATTCCTGCAGCATGAACTGCACTTTATCGTGCCATTGATATAATTATTTCTTCAATTTCATTCCTTTTACTGTGAATTTTATCTGAAAAATAAAAAAAATATTGTTCCCACTTTGTGCTGTCACTGGATAAACTTACTTTCCCCAATACCTATACTAAACCATTGGTGCAGATCCTATGTAAAAAACCTGCATCTGTTACAAGAATTTCGAACGTACATCTTCAAAATCCATCTTTTGCCTCTTGATTTAATAGTCTTCTAAGCCATTACTTCAAAAAGGGATGTTGCCTATTTTTTATTTCTCAGGTTCAGTAGCTAGTGATAAATGAATCTCAAGAGAGAAAAAAGCTGAAGATGATGAATAGAAGAAAAATGTTCATTATTAGCTCAGGCAGAAAATGAATCCCTTTTCAGAAATTCAGGAAGTTGATAATAGTGGATTTTTTTTTTATATAGATGATTACCCTCATGACAAATCTATCACTTTGCCTTCTCAAACAAGTATGATATGTTTTGTCTTTTTTTTCTTCTTGACAAGGGAATTCATGACATGATGTCACCCTGTTGGAAAATGTGTATGTTTCTGGTAATTACTGGAAATGATGATGTTCTTAATTTCCATATTATGCAGGGTGGTTGTGATTAAAAAGTTAGACATTGACATGCAAGCAAGTGCTGGGATAAGTCAGTTAATTTCTTCTAGCTGTAGCAGACATTTCTCTGTGAGGAGACACACTACCACTCATGTGTGCTTTTTTTAACTGTTTAACAGCAATCCCTGTACAAAGCAGAGCTGTGATCCCTCAGAGATGCTGAATTTTTTTGCCGTCTTTGGTGGATGTACCCCATACCTCATGTAAATCTGTCCAGGAGCTCTGTGGTACTTTTTCACTATTGCCATACAGAGCAAAAATAAAATTTAAAAAAAAATGAAGGAACTGTCTTCTTACCTATTTCCAGGTCTATAGGTATTATTTTCAGAGACTCAGAGGTGAAACTCCATTTAAGCGCCTCCCCACACAGGGATGTGCTGCAGTAGAAACTCAGGCAGAGAAGGGGGTGCCAAGCTGTCCTTCTTATCTGTAAATCAAAACAGGATCCCTGCCTTCCTACACATATCCTACCTTTGGACTTCGTTTAGTATTTTTCTCCAAACTGCTCTGTTAAAAAGTCAAAGCCAAGGGTGACAGAACCACTCTGTCACCATGTGTACTGGTCACTCCTTGCACTTAAAGAGTGAAGTCACAGCTTGTGTTAAATCTTGCCCAGCCCTTTTAAAACTCCTCAGCTGCATTTAACATGTCACATCTGGCCACCCTTAGGCGTGGTTGGCATCTTTATTCAAAAACTGTAATGGAATGCTTACCTAAAATGTTTGCCAAACTAAAAAAAGCAAAGCAAAGCCAAGATTTAAGGTTCCCTTGGGAAATGGAAAGAGGCTGGCAGCAGGGCTGCTTCTGAAAACTGCTGGGAGAGGAGTATTCAGTAAAGGAGGAGGAATCAGACGAAGGGATGATTCTCTCACCAGAACAAGGCAAGGTTTGTGTTAATGGGTTGCTGCAACACAGACAAATCCTGAGAGCTTTCTGAACTTAGGGTTTTTTTCTAATTTTTTTCATTAAAGGATTACTTCTCTACTCATGGTAGAGAAGTAATCCTTTAATGCAGTGAGAATTTATAGTATTGCAATACATTTTTCACTCTCCATGTAGGAGGAAGAACCTAACTCCTGAGAAGCATTATAAATTCACAAACTAAAAGTAATTAAATAAAAAATGAATCACATCATTTCCTTGTGTTTCCTGCCCCTTTCCCTTCCATTTTGTACCTTGTTTTGCCATTTTTTTCATTTAAAATTGCTCATCCTTAAAAAATTATTGCCATGGAAAATACAAATTTATGCAATGAGTGGTGTTCTTGGTAAATTGAAATATTTTATAAACATAGGATGTGTTTATTGAAAAAATTTGCAGTTGACTCAACTTTACTCTTGAAAATAGTTCCTTTTAATTCATGCTGAGTGCAGGTAAAGGCCCCTTGGTAGTCTCTTCCCCTGGACTATGGTTAAGGAGCCCAGGTCCTGTGGGCTCAGAACACAAGATTAAAACAGTTATATAGACTAGACCACAGTATAATCTAGCCTGAGCAATGGCAGTGATTTTTATATCATGTGGTCCAAAATGTTCCAAAATTTCCTAACCAGGGGGAAAGGAAGAGCAAAGAAACCTTGTGTTAAGTGCCTAGATGAAATTCCAGTAAGCCACTGTGTTATAATTGAATGATTGATAAAGGAATAACACACTATAAAATGATGTGAAAAAGATGAATACTGTTCAAAAAGATTACTATGCTAATAAAGGGCAGGTTTTTCTCTGAACTAATTATGAAATCCACCACCTGCAAATGACTGAAAAGGCTCAAGTTGCTTCTTCCTAGAATTTCTTCACCGTTGGTTATCTTTTAGCAGGAAAATTCATTATGTGCAGTGTAGCAGTATAATGAAAAGCAAGAAAATGAATTGTCATCACTTCAAGAGGATTTCAGTGTTTTTAATCTTCACGGGCTATCTGGCAGTTTCATTTACCTTTAAAACATGCAGAAAATGTATTTAGATCTTGGATGCAATGTACAAAAACTTCAAGCAGATGTTTTTAGCCTGGGCAAGCACCAGTCAAGAGAAGGGAATCCCTGCACATATGCTCTGGAAGCTGATGTGTGATGATCCCCACCTCTGCTCCAGGGTGCACTTTGGCTTATTGAAATAAGGCTTTTTCAGGTACAACTGACAACAAAGCCATTCTGATATGGTTCCTATGAAACTGTGAAGCACAAGGAACTGTCAGGGTGGAGTTGGTGGAAACACAGGACAGCTGGCCCAGAGAAAGGCAAAGACCCTCCATCCAGTCCTTTGTTAGGAAGGTAGCAGGATGCAGTTGGTACTGCATAAACAGGACAGATGTGTGGCAACTCTCTCAAAAGGTTTATTTTTCTCCTGCAAGACCCTCATTTGCAAAGTCACCTTGCTTTCACACAGCTTTTGTCTGATCTCACCTCTCTCATCTAGCATCAGAGGCCTTTTGGTCCTACCAAAAGCTGCCTAAAACTTGTGCTGCCTGAAAGAAGCCCTTCTTTATCTTTCTAAAGCATCTGTTCACCAGCTAATTTCAAAGCATAGCTGAAAATCTTTTTTGTTTGTTTGCTTTTTTGCCCCATGCCAGTGCTTTTAAATTTCTTAATCACTTTGTTGTTGTTATTTAATTTGTAAATTTTTAGATGTGGTCCCTTTTCTTTTTTTGAGAGCAAAAAGACTGCCTCAGGTGCTGCCGTATGCATGGCAACATATATCAGAAACTTATTAGTTAATAATACTTAAAACCCTACACAACATCCTCATTCTGTTTAAATCGGTGTAGAGATTTGGACCTGTTTTGTTTCACCTAACAAAAAAGCACAAGAAAGAAACCAGTTCTTTGCAAAGATGAAATAGTTAACCCTGATGGTTTTCACACATATCAGTTGCGATCAATTTTTTTAAGATTTTTTTTTTTCCCTAATGCTACAACTCCCCTGTCTGACAGTGGGATACTTGTCATGACTCTGTAATTCATGGCATAGAGAGAATGTATCTGCTCCTTAGTGCATGGAAGAAGAAGTTTGGTTTTCGTTTCCCGTCCCTTACCTCTCCCTCCACCTCACTTTTTTCTTCATCCATATTTATACCAACAGTGACAAAATAAGGAGAGTTACCTCCTACCATTTACTGCAAGACTTAAGAAATTGGGGTACATAACCAGTTGGGTTACGCTTTTCAGTTTATGGGCATTTTTTTATTCTCTCAGTTTATAGACTGAAATCAGGAAATGCCTTCCTCTTACAACCAAGGCTCTTAGAGAAGAAAGAGGAAGGGCAACAAAGCTGGTGAAGGGACTGGTGCTCAAATCTTAGGAGGAGCAGCTGAGAGAACTGGGGTTGTTCAGCCTGGAGAAAAGGAGGTTCGGGGAGGATTTTATCACTCTTTACAGCTACCTAAAGGGAATGTGTAGCCAGGTGGGGATTCTCCCCAGGTGGCAAGTGACAGGACAAGAGGAAATGGCTTAAGGTGCACTAGGGGAGGTTTAGAGTGGGTATTAGGAAAAAAATGTTAATGGAAAAGGTTGTAAAGCATTGGAACAGACTGCCCAGGGAAATGGTTGAGCCACCATCCCTGGAAGTGTTCAAAGACTGTGCGAACATGGTTTAATGATGGACATGGTTCTAGGCTGATGGTTGGACTCAATGATCTTAAAGTTTTTCCATCCTTAAAGATTGTATGATTCTATAACTCTCAGAACTTTTTCTTTCCCTTCCTTCTCCCCCTGCCTCTTTTGAAATCACTGGTCCAGACATTCTCATCTCAGCCAAATACATCTTTTAAATGGCATGCATTTTTATGGCACCTGATTTTTAAAATTTGTTTTTCAAGTAAAAGGATTTCCAAGTAAAATTCACAGTCCTTAGTATGGGTGTGAAAAGTCTTGAGATATCCAAACACACTGTGCTGAGCTTATATCAGACACTGACACCTTGCGAGCCACTTTACTTGATCTTTCTTTCACCAGTGCATCTTTCCTAAACATTCTGCCATGAGGTTGGCCTGCAAGTTGCACCACTAAGTATGTTTGAAATCTGAGACTTAGACAAGTCAAACTACATTTTTACCAGAAAACTGAATGTCTCATCTTATTCCTCCTTAAATAATATTTTTGTACCAGCTACTTTCCTTCTCCTACCAAGTATTTGGGGATAAAATCTCATTTTAAAAAATGGTAATAATTATGAAAATAGCATTTAGGTTTTCATAGTTTCCCAAAATGTTTGGGAAATTCATCCTCCAAGAACAAGAAGTACAGATGATGTGAGTGTAGCAGTAAAAGTAATTGAAGTTATAAAGGTATGAAGATCAAGAAACTCCACTAGAAGTATTTGTGCAATGTGATGATTGCTGTTCTTGCCTCTGTAGCAGATGCCAGTGGCTGAACATCAGGGTTTGGCTGTATACATACACTCAGTTACTGTAAAACTCGCCCTACTGAATCCAACAATCCTGAGAATTCAATTGAAAGGTTTGGAAAAAATATGTGAATTGTTGAGTTACATTTGTAGCAAATGAGAATTCTGCATCTCCTGTCAGTGCAGTAGTTCAGAGGGGAGGAAATCTCATCTAAAAGCAGGTACAACAAGTATGATTTGCCTGAGTTTCTCCTTTGAACTTAGAGAAAAATGGTCTCCACCTAGGTGAGCAAGAGCCAGCTGCCTTCTTGCTTATACACATGCATGTCTGGTCCTGTAGAGTGAGCAGAAACTGAGCTGATGCACTGAGCAAGCGTAATTTAAATAACAGATTTAATTACACTCCTTGAACTGGAGTGTCAAGTTTGTGACAAACGTGTAGGAATTTCCACTGCACCATATAGAGTCAGCAAATGTTGATCAACAGGTACTGCTTATTTTGTCTTTTTGAAGTTTTGATTTAAAATAACAGAGATCAAACCAGTTCTAAGAACAAGATATACCTGCACTGGATTCTTAAAGTTTATTCATTTTGCCAATTCATTGTTTTTCATGGCACATATTCTTAATAGCAACAGAAGTTGCAAAGCAACTGCTATGAAAAGACAATATGGTTTTAAAAGGCAATATTGTTGAATGCTTGGGGAAAAAAAAAAAAAAGAGAAGTTAGTAGCTTTTGTACAGACTTAAAATTTGTGTGTGGTGACAGTTGATTTCCTGGATATTGGTGGTTGTCAATAATCACATCCTATTCAGGGGATATGTCATCAAACAATTTTAAAGGCTAAAAGCTATACATTTTCATTAATCAATCAGAGCTGTATTCCCACAGTATTTGACAAATCTGCCCTTAAATCTTCCTTTTTGTTTAGGTTATGAAGGAAGTCTCTTATATTGAAATTATTTTGCCTCTGGTTAACAGAGAATAATGTTGTTAATGCCAAAAAAAAAAAAAGGAAGAAAATGGTGCACAAGCAGTTTATTTTTAGAAGCCATTTTCTAAACATTTCATTTGGTTTTGTCCATTACCTACACTAAAATGAATGGCAAATTGGGAATTATATTTCAGAAATAAACCTTTTTTCATCATTAAAATATACTTTATGCATTTTTAGGCTCTCTGGAGAATTAAAGCAAATAGCTGATTCTCAGGAGGACTTTCATTTGCTTAAAAGTGAGGATTTTTCATTTTGTTTTTTTTTTTTTACAGAAAAACAGTAGTTTAAAAGAAGTTATTCAAGCAAAATGGGTTGTTGAATTCCTTTTCCTTTGTTTTTCCCAGTATCATTTGCTTTTCCAAGACATCAAAAAATCCATTTCTGTGTATTTAAATATTTATTTGGTACTGTTAAATCAGTGTTAGAAATAAATAAATTACTCCAGAAGATATTTTGAAATTCAAAACCTGCCATTTTCATTTTGTCCTTCCTAATTCAGGCACACTTTTTTTTCCTGTTCCCTTGATTTTTCTTCCCTCTTCCCCTCCCCTAAATCTCTGGAGCATTTCAAAGAAATACATTGATGACTGCAGGATTTTTGCCTTGTTTCCATACTCCAATATTTGAATTTGAGAAATAGGTTGTATCTAATATGTTCAGTTTTGATGCCTCTGTTGTCAAAACCCAAGGGACATAACAATGGATGCTACCTTGGTCTCTTCAAGATGAAAAGCCAGTTTTGTATTGTCTTATATCTGCCCCTATGTTTTCCATAATGCTCAATTAATAGAAAAGGTTGTGCTTTTAAATCCCTTGTGCTTTTAAATTAATCAGTTTTTAAAAAAAAATTCACTGGAAAAAAAAATTTACGTTAATTCTCTGCTCTTTTCTTTTGGCAAATTTTAGACAACCTTGCCAGTTTCAATCGTACTTGAAAAATAATACTTGAAAAATCCTTGAAAAATTTTGGTTTTAGTTTTCCAGCTATGTTTGTGAAGACCTATGAAATAACTGAATAGGAAACATACATTCCATTTACACATGAGCATATTTTTGCTTTTCTACTTGCAGCATGAGGATAAGCAATTCCATTAATCAGATATTGAATACAGGACCTGATGGCAAGACAGTGAGAGCTTGATGAGCCCTACTGATTGTGAGCCATTGCAGTTAATCACAGTCAAAGGGCTGTGGCCCTGTACACTCTGCAGGCCCCCAGCCTGGTTCCCTTGTTTTTATACCTTTCCATCTGAAAATTCCTATCTTCAGATAGTGTCTTAGCATCCATAAGTGACAAGATCGTACACTATCTTTCAGTGCATTGGTTCCAACCATCCCCTACCCCACCCCCCAGAAGGGACCCTCCCAAGAAGATTTATGTTACTTCTTCCCCGGAGTATCCTGTGTGAATGTCAGGTCTGAGCTTTTCCCCACACAAAAAATGTTGTGACCTTGTCCCAAGACATGACTTGACAATTGCTACGCCGTAGTGTGATATGACACCATAACTCCTGCTCCTCTTGGGATTACTTCAGAAAGAGAAGTTGCAGTGCATGCCACTGCACCACAGGGAGGGTGGAATTATGTATGATCCCTCCAGGCTTTCTGCTTCTCTTAAAGCATTAATCAAAAAGCAGCCTTGGAACCAGAAGACTTAGGGGATGATGCTTTGGAGGTGTTCATGACTTTCTGTTGCAAAGTGGAAGAAAGATCTTCAAGAGTCACAGCAGGACCATCTGTGCTGGTTTTGCACTCTGATATTATTGTCTCCTCAAGGGCTAATAATAGCAATAACTGTTATATACCAGTGGCCTTTTCCTGTCACTTATGTAAATCTTTTAGGTGCTATTGTTCATTCAGAAGCAATCCAAAGAAAAGCTGGCTGATTAAGAAAGACCCAGTTGTCCGGTGTATAAATACTGGCTTATGGCTTTGCCCTTAGTGACCTGAGAGGAACCATAGGTTGAATTTTTATTATCAGTACTTCCCCAATAAACCTATTTTTCCTCAAACCTCACATATTAAATTGATTATGCACCATGTCATTTTAAAAGTATGCAGTTGCTGTTGATTTATATGGTCAGACTGGCTGCCAACTCAGCAATTTCCATCCTAAAATAACAGATCCAAAAAAACCCCAAGTCCCACAGTCGGCTGCTTTATGTTGTAATGAGTCAGCTGCAGATCTATGCAACCACTAATTTCAACCCATTTGTCCAAAGGGACAAGCAAAAACATGCAATTTTCTAGCAATTATAATCAGTGAAGAACTCTACATGGAAATGGTCAGCAGAAATATCAAGAAAATAATTTAGACCAGGAAACATTTTCTGCTTCTTTCTACATGCGCTCTCTCTATATCCATAGATGTGTTTCCAGTAAATAATTAGATGACAATCACAGACCTAGTTGGCCAGTTTTAGGAAAAGAAAAAGAACATGAAAAGCTGAAACAATAAAACCTAAAGAAAGCCCAAACCTATGAAGTCAATGAAGTTGCTGAAGGTTTGCAACTAAGTTTGTAGTTAAGTGAATGGATGCAGGCAAGGTAGTGCAGGTTTTAGTAGTGTCTCAACACCGTAACAAAATGAATGAGAAATTTTCTGCAAATGGTTGTTTCAGATGTAAACCAGTGAGGCCTTTGTGTCATGTGTGCTTCTCTGCCACTGAACAGCACACAGACTAACAGAGAGCTGTAGTAAGTGTGGCAAATGTACAGTATTTCTAAAAGCAAGGAGAGATAGAGAGGCAGCCCACAAAGCTAAATAAGGCTGCTACACTCTTCATGTGTATAATCCGCATCTTGGTATTAATTAGGAAGAAGTAAGAGAAGAAATTTATCTACGCTTACTTCTAGTAGTTCAAGATACAGAGCTTGCTGCTCTCTTCTGGATATTATTGTAGAGCTACCATGTATTGACCACTTAAAACCCATTCCACTGTAGTGCTACAGTCCTTTCTTTGTGACTGGAACATGAAGAGCTATAAATTCAGAGGAAGAAATGGCATCCTCCGAGTTTTCTAGTGGCAGCAGGAAACAAAAAAAAAAAAAATCCAAGCTATAATGTAGTACTGCATCTATACTAATGGGATAATAGAACCCATTTCCATTACCTTCTCTTTTGGCACAATGAAGGACACCAGGCACTGAGGTATCCTTTTTTGTTGTGAAAGGGCCAACAACCATCTGACAATCACTGTGGACATCAGCTTTTATCATTCCAATTACTTACGACCATAATCACATGTGACTGTGTCATTTTAAGGTGATCTATAGAGCTTTATACTTAACTTGTGTATTGTTTTTGTTAATGATGCATAGTTAAGCCTAGAGCAGTAAGGTAATGAGATGAATCAAATAGAGTTCATTTGTAGGGCCTGTGAAAAAAACATCTTTAACAGATCTTGCATTTAATGAGAATATGGTATTGATTAAATTAGATCCACAATGGCATAAACAATAACACTGAGTTTTCAAAGTGTGCTGATTGAGCTACTACTTCAGATTTAGGCTCTGGGGTTAGAAATGGGGTGAATGCATATCCATAAATAGTCTTTGCTTGGCATCAGTACTAATTAGTGTAATTATATGCCCATGTCATTTGCTTAATTTATGAGCTGGCAGCATGGCTAAAAGTAGGGATTTCTTCTTGCCTTTTCTGTTTAGAATTTGGTTATTAGGATGAGGTCGTTAGTTTACAATTAAGTCACTTTATTTCCTCTAGCTTTAATATTAATGGAACACTTCATCACTGGAGCCCCTATCTTGCCTTTCTGGTAAATAGAGGGAGGAACTCCTATGGGGTTTAGCTTCCCACTCCATCATTAAAGCTGCAGGAGGAATTTCTTATATGTGTTATATGAGACAATGAGGCAATTTCTTATTAAGTCATTTTTATACACACATTCCCATCTCCTTGCCTCCAGTGGGCTCTTTGGATCTTACCCCTAACCCTCTGCTGGCACAGTCCATCAGTTCAGATGTGGAAGAAGGTTTTGCTTTGCAGAGAGGACAAGAGTGAAACTGGCTATACTGACAGAGTTTTGCCAACCCAAACCAGCCCTAAACATTCAGTTCTAGGATATGTGTCTGGCAGTAGTTGACATCAGTCCCTCAGATGAAAGCTTTTTCTCTTTGATGTGGAAAGGGGATAAGGGAGGAGACCTGTTCTTTGGATCACCCTAGACTATGAGTGTGTCACATAAATGACCCCTGTTGTTACCACCATGTGATGCTTAAAAATAAACAAGCAAAGAGATTATAAAAAGCTAGGAGAGATTCCTTTTCTTTCTCTCCCTCCATGCCGTTCCCTCTAGTGGTGGACCAGAGGAGGAGCTCCTGCCTTCCCGCAGAAGCTGCTGCAGAGCACAGCAAGATGCTTGCCATGGAACTGGGCTGCAAATGTTTGAGTCGCCTTTCAGGACACAAGTTTAGAAGCAATTGTTCCTGTCATTTTAAATACTGTATTTTCCAGACAAGTATTCATATCTTTTCCTAGGTTTTCTTCTTCTCCCCCCGAAATTAAATAACCTACAGGTCCATACTGTTGTAAAGCACCTACTTCCCTTTTGCAGTTCTCTTTGCCAGCAGTATCCAGTCAGAATGAGGTGTGCTACTATAATAGAAAACTCTATTTTAATCCCAGTTCACTAGTTGTGTCTTTAATTTTTCTAAGTCATTTTAGATATGTTTTAAAAGAATCCCAAATCTAATGCCCTCAAGAGTGTGTGCAGTGGCTTTTTACCAGCATAGCTGTGTTTCATATATTCAGTTTGTATAGCCCTGCATATAACCTCTGTGCCTGAACCTTCTGACCCAGCTAGTTCATTAAAAAAGCTCCTGTGTGCGGTTCCTGATAGAAACCCTGGGTTACTGCAGTGGTGACCATGTGAGGATGTGTCAGAGTGGGACCCTTGCCAAGGCTGGCCTCCTTCCACCCTCTCTGTTTGCCCCTCAGCCTCTGGAGGAAGGTGCACACTGGAGAGCTCTGCCCCTTGACATCAGGATTAGCTGTTTTTGCAATTTTCTGGGGTGAGTGGGAGTGCAGAAAGGCTGAAGCTGAGCAGCTGGCAGGGCTCTGAAAGCAGTTAAAGGGAGAGCTGGGGATATTGCCTGAGAGTGGAAGTCCTGTGCTGGCATTCCTTCATCCATCCTACATTCCAGGCTTCTGCATTCATCTCAGATGTCTTCCAGAAACCTTCCCAGGAGAAACAGCTGCCTCACGCTTAAAAGAGGAAATATTCAAAAGCTCCTGAGGTATTAAATCTTGGAGGATTGATGCAATTTCTCCTTTTTGACAACACAGTTTTTAACTCATCTCTTGCTATAGTCAGGGGCTGAAAGACTACCATAAAATTGTATGTTTATTTGAATAAAAGATGATACCTTCTGCAGGTTCTCAATAGTCTTAAAAGAGGACAGCTCTTTGATATTAAATCATATAGCTTAACAAAATTTGAAAAACCATATTGAGAAAAGGATTGCAGAGATGTGATATTGGCATGTGTGTTCAAACTTTCAAGGTCTCTAAGTACTTTAGCTTGTTCATCTAAAAGTGGCAGTTCAGTGGGTTTTTTGAAGTATCCACTAATAGTTAGGAGATTAATAGATAATTTAGCAAATATACAATTTTTTAACCCTTTGAGACTGTAAGATATCTTAAAAATAAGAAATGTGGGCGAAAAGAAGTGTGCATTTCTGTCCTACAATGGCTGGTTTTACTCCAATGCCATTGGAAGACAGAGACAAATATTGATCTGATATAGGACTGACTCTTATTGATTGCTCACAGACAGAAGTAGCAGCCTGACAAGAGTCTGGTAGAGAGGCTGAAGCCTGAATATCTACGCACATGGATACGTTTGTACTTGTATTGTTGTAAACAAGCAACTTCTAAGTTGGACTTGCAGCAGATTAATGTTAATTGTAAGTAAAATTTTGGTAGATACTCTGAGTCATAGACATACGGTCCCATTCTCATAAGAGTGTGGGTCAGCTTCTGTTAACACTTGCAAAGCTGTAAACCCAGAGTAGCTTCTAGAGGCAGTGGCTTTAGCATAAAATTTGTCAAGGTGTAAAGGGAAACAGGTGCCTGAAGAAGGGTGGTTAAGATATGGAAGGAAAATTAATTGCTGTGGTATACTCTGCAATATTGCTAGAGGAGGTAGAGATGACACTGATATTCTTTAGAAAAATAAACAGCAATTGTTCTTAAAGATAAAAGACTTAAAGATAAAAAACTTCCGTAACTACATGCATATGAAGTATTTATCCTTCTATATATTTCTTCCAAATTGCTTGCTTCACACGTTTGACAGCATTTTGAGGATGGCTGTGTTTGCTGCAACCCCTAGCATATTATTTAATCAGTTTTCAGTGTTGTGCCCAGGTCGCTGCTCTTAAGTGTTTGCTCGAGTACCAGCTGTATGCCTGGCATTGCCTGAGAACATGAGGATGACAGCTTGGGAAACTGTGAAGGCAGCTGAACAATCAGTGTGTTTTTAAAGCAGCAGGTCAGAAATGGATCTGCCACGTTCAGGTAAAGCAGAGCTTTTGGGGAAATTTGGACAGAGGAGATGATATGGGGCTAAAGACAAGGAGACTCCAAAAACCTGGTAGGCAGGAGGTCTGGGAGGAAAGGGGAATGTGTGGAGGGAAGCAAGAAGTTAAGATAAATTGAAGATAAGTTTATATATATTTTCATATATATATATATATATATGTATATATATATATATATATACAAGATAAAAAGACAGAATTATACTGAGCTTGAAGGATGCTGGTGTGTTTTGATTTTGAAGGAAAGCTAATGGTGAAGCAAGAAATAGAGGGGTGGCAGAAGGAAAGAAAAGAGGTGATTAAATTTTCAGGCAAGAAACACATGTTTAGTTGGCAGCACTTCGATTTGTATGATTTTGTGCACACAGGAAGTTAGAAAGGAAGAATGGAGGCTGCAGTAATGAGAATGGGAACTATGTGTTAGAGATGAAGTAAAGGATTGCACTCTAATGATGGAGATGAAAAGGTGAGTTTTGAAGATGCTGAAGAGATGAGTGTCAAGACTTGGAGATGGTTCGGATGTAGCAAAGGGAGAAGAAATCAAACACAACCCCCAAATGTGGGCTGGAGTAATTGAAAGAAAAGTCGTATTGTCAACAGAACTAGGAAAGTTTTGTGAGGAGAGGTAAATTTGTTTTGGCCATAACCCATCAAAAATGACAAAGAATTATAGACTTTCTTGGATAGCTTATTCATATTTAAACAATGATTTTTTTTTCATGGAATTAACAGCATAAGCTCCCAGCAACTGAAACAGTTGCCAGCTTATTTAAAACAACTTTACATAGATTTGTAAAAGGCCTCACATTTCATAGCTCTGTTGAAATGGTTGGTAGTTTGGGGATTTTATAGGTTTTTCAGATACAAGTGGGATAGGAGGAAAGGGAAAATGTAATTGAAGGATTGGAAGTTGGTAAGAAAATTTAAGGCAAAATGTTAGTACCTTAACTACGTAGGCTGTATGTGCAAAGTGCTCAAGCAGGGACGTTAGACCAGCTGGCCTGACTATTGTGTCTTCCAACCTTACCTATTGTCTGGCTCTGTGATTAGTTACAAGTCAGTACTGCATTTTTTGTGCATTCCAGAAGGAGTTTGGCCTTCCTTGCTTCATTTCTACTTATAGGGACAACCTCTCTATATTCATTCCAAGCGGCCTGACCCTGCTTCTATATCCTGTGAATTTCCTGCTTATGCTTAGGTAATAACAGGAGTTCTTTTTTCATCCAAATATCATGGCTAGTGTTGCTAGTGGTGCCCTCCTGGACCACAGTTCAGGAAAAAGCTGTTTCTCAGCCACTGTTGATACAGCTACATAGAGCTGTTTATTCAAAGATTTTTACAGTAACAGAAAAATTACCAGTTTTAGTCTATATAGATGAAAGTTGTGGTTCTTTCTTTCAGAATTGACAGCAAGGTTTGTTTTCTGCCAGCCATCAGGTGTAGGGTATCCATGAGAAATCACCTCCTAATGAACCATTGTGGACTGCCCAAGTGGAAGAGTCTGACAGCTGTTTGACAGACATGCATCAATAAAGTGGCACCATCCTGACTCAGCTGATAGCATTGAAACAATGAGTTGCTGATATTATCATGGCATTCACACTACTACAAAATTAGTGGATTATGCATTTCTTCCCCTCTTCCTTTCCTGTCATCTGCTCCCAGAGTGGGATGGTGCTGCTGATGCCAACCAGGCAATTCCTTCTGGGCAGGTAAGAGCAGCCCCCACTCCTGAGGAAAGTGTGAGGGCAGCCACACTTTCCTTCCATTCCTTCTGGCAGGCCCCATGCAGAGTAAAGTTCTGCAGGGACACACCTGGGATGCCAGCAAAGGCATGTCATTTTAGAAGCAGAGAAGTTAGTATGGCAAAGAGATTCCTGTGCCAGTGGGATACTCACAGTTACCGATCTGCTGTGTGACAGTACAGGTCGAAATTCTTGAGGACTGTGGTCCCTTCTGTCAGCATACAGATGAATGTACTACCTCTTTTTCTTGATGCAAAAGAGGGTCTGTAGTGTGGTTGAGTTTAAAATGTTAAAAGGTATTTATAAACCTAATGCTTCCTCCAGCTGGGAGCTGGAGCAATTCCTTTTACTCAAGGACAATAGTGGCTGGTCTGCGATAAGAGAAAATTATTCATGCAAAATGTCTGGAATACGGATTGCATCCTTTACTTCCAAACTATTAGAGGAAGGACATGCACATGAGAGGTGGAAGGAAATAAAAAAAGTAAAAGTTTTAGGAAAGTCAGTCCATCTCCTGCCCCTCCCCTAAGCAAATATTTCCTTGCACAACATCAAGGCCACTTCAGTCATTTATCAGTACTCCTGCCTAACCAGGGATGTCCTGCTAAACCGGAGGTCAGCAAATGTGATGCTGTCTACAAGAGAGGTCAGAAGAAGAATTTGGACAACTACAGGCCTGTCAATCTGACCTGAGTGCCAAGGAAGGTCATGGAGCAGATCATCCTGAGTGCCATCATGTGGCACATACAGGACAAGCAGGGATCAGGCTCAGCCAGCTTGCATGTGTGAAAGGCAGGTCCTGCTTGGCCAACTCTGCCTCCTTCCATGATAAGGTGACCCACTTCATGGATGAGGGAAGGGCTGTGACTGTTGTCTACCTGGATAAATCTATGATTCTCCGATCAGGAGTTTTGCTTTCCTTGGCATTACTGTATGCTATCATCAAGTATTCATTATTATTATTGAAGAAAACTGAGCTGGAAACTCCCCATCTTTAAACAAAGGATTGCTTGCTAATCAGGGTATTATATTTCATTTAACAAAATCACAGTGCAATTTCCTGCTAAGCAATCTATATTATTGGGGTGGGGAGGAAGTCTTAACTGCTGCTGCTACTGCTGTTTTGAAGTGCTGGTCTGCATTTACTATAGGTAAAGTTTGGGGTTGCCTGTTTCATATGTATGTAATGATTATTGAGAAGGTGCTTTAGAATGCTCTGATTAATTTCCTCCTGAACCAGACTGTGCTGTTCCACCCGTTCTGGGACACTCTACAGGATTTGTGGCAGTCAGAAGTGCAGACAGCAAATAGAAGTGGCAGCTGTGGAGAAGCACCAGCAACAAGTGTCTGCCCTTACCCCTTCAGCTGCAGGTTGAAAGTTATTCAGACCATGACAGCTGAACATTTATTTCCTTTGTAACAATTACTCCCAACATAAATTTTCTCTAGGACATAATTGGGTCACTTGCAGTGGGTTTTGCTACCTGTCTGCTATGAAGTCTTGCATGAAATGTAGAAATGGGTCAAGAATATTAAAATCTTGTGGGGAACTGTTTTCAGGCTTAAGCCAGGATCTGTGTGTGCATGTTCACAGAGACCAGGCATAAGGCATGTAGTCCTGCATGCATAGACTGCATGCTGGCAGATGTCCGTGCATGCTGAGAAGATTGACTTCTTTCCACTTGGACAGTGACAAGAATAAAGGAACATACTAGGGTAGCCAGAAAAAATTGAAACTGGATTACCCTATACTTGCTGCTAAGAAATGCAAAGAGCATCTCCATTCATATAACATTTTTCCACTCAGGCATTTGACTAAGGAGGCATGAGGCAGTGCAGCTTTACTCTTGTTAGAAATAAAGCAGCCCACGTCTCCTGACTCAAAAACAGTGCTCTGTGGCTTCTGCTTGGCTGAAGCAGTAGGTCCTGTCTTGTATCCTTCCAGTTTTAGTATTGCTTACCTATGTATAGCTTTGCTTATCACAGTCATCGAATCCTTTACAAAAAAAAAGGGCTGATATTTTATAAGGAAAATAATCACCTGAAGACATTCTATTTCAAAGCTCAAACCATCAAACTCATTGATTTCTTGCCTTGCTGCATTTTCAGGTTGACTTGTCAGATCACTTCCAAACATCATTTTGGTGGAATATCAGAATTTAGTATGTACTTGCAGTCTCCAGGACCAGAGCTGAATGATCCAGTCATGTCTTAACCACTACCTCTAAATGTATGGTACCAATCTCTACCTTTTGCTGTCACACTGCAGCCTGTGCTCTGCTTTGGTAGCCTCTACTATTCATGCTTCATGTTGTTCTCTGGTTGTAGTGACTCAGCTTCCAGCATGGTTCTAGTGCACAGATGTTAATGCCAGACAATCACTGGTACTACCTGCACAATTCTGTGCCAGGGATTTTGGCATGGAGCCCATTCAGTCTATGATTTATACTGGATCAGTGCTAGGGGTCCCAGATGCAGTCTGGGGGAGAGGGTTCATCTTTGCCTGTCCTTGAGTTACAGAGGGACTGCTGTGAAACCACAAATAGTTCAACTTCAGCACTGTGATTGCATTTGTTGGTAAAGACTGAAGTGGACAAAGATGAAGAGGAAAGCTATGAGGGAGGCAGGACATTCATCATTCTCCAGGCACAATTTAGCAGGAACTATATTTAGAATGGCTGCTTTGTCCACTCTGTCTCTTTCCTGTATGCATGCACACACGTACACATACATATTTGCACACACATGCACAAACACACACACCCCCTCAGCCTTTCATATAAATAGAATTTGTGATGCTCGCTCGGCTCCTTTACCTGCGTGCGATTCCAGGTATAACATATGGTTCTTGGAGCACAGTAACATCACTGTGCCAGCAGAGATCTGTGAGCAGTCGTCAGTCTCTGCGAAACAATCGTGCTCTTTGTTCTGATGAGATGCCATTTCTCATTTACATCATCCCTCTTGCAGTACTGCATCCTTCAGCCTGGGGTCCTAGGAGGGCAAAGGAAGAAGGATGGCTTCAGCGGAGGGGTTGGCTCATCTCAAATTGGCTTCTGAATGTCCAGGTGTTATCTCAGTAGAAATGTAACCCATCATAGTATCCATGTCTGCCACTATAGATCCCATTACTCAGGAGTTGCCTTAAAATATTTACTATAAAACCAAGAGATGCTTTAAAAAAGTAGACATGTGGCTTGCTTGCACGATCTATATCATGAAGTAAGTGAGCATGAGCACTGATGAGCAAAGTGTAAAGCGTGGCTTGGAAAACATGCAAATCAAAAAATAGTACATCAGATTTCAGGTGAGAAAAGAAGAGGGAACAAAGATGCGAGAGTTTTCCCTCAAGTCAGTATTGTTACTGTGCTTGGTGAAAAGGAGGAACTGTTCTGAAATACTGAAGCAGTCCCGACCTGAATGCATAACTCCATGTTCAAAGACTGTATTATTGTTTGGTTTTAATTTTTGTGACCCTCCTGCACATGAGGGGTAGATCATTCTTGCATTCATAAAAGTTGCTCTTTCTCTCCCTCGCGGTGCCACAGAGAAACAGAAGGCTGTGCTTGGGTTCACTGAGCTGGAACAGGATATTGATATAAACAGACCTGGGACCTGCCGAAAGAGACGCTGCTTGGCACTAACACCACCTTGAGTTCAGAAAGGATGTGCATCTGTGCCTCATTTGATAATGTAATAACCTTCATTACATTTTTGGCTGAGAGCACCTGTGCACAGCCCAAGATGTCAGCTCAGGGCAACCATTTTGATCGAGGTGATATAAACAGCTCTCATTAAAACTGATGACTGTAGCAGTGCCCAATAGCACTGCTGTACTACAGCGTCTGTCAGCATTTCTATTACAGAGCTCTGTTTTCAGGAGTTAATAATTTAGCCATAAAAGTTTTCCTACTTCTGAGCTGGATCTTGAATACAAAATATCAGACTGGGGTTTCTTCAAAAAAACACAACTGATACCAGTCTTTCACTTTTTTTTCTGAGTCTGCTTGTGATTTGTTAATAGTGCAATTGCATTTATCTGGCAATTGTAAGATGCCAAAAAAAGTCATCTGTCTTCCTAGACTGAAATGGGAGAGCTGGAAATGCCTGAAAAGTCTTAGAAGTCCTTTGGAGGAGGCATCTTTCTTTGCAGGAACTGAAGCAGTCTATGACCTAACCTTTAACTTTAGACGTGCTGAAGTATAGCAACGTGATTAACTTATTTGTACTTGAACTTCGGCTCTTTTTTTTAGCTGGATTTGAATGTACAGACTCTAGAGTAGTATTACATGTCTGGATAATAATCATCTCAGCAATAATGAAGGAAAAATTATTTCAGATAAATATTCCTGGTTAAATTTCTGTAGGTATACATGCTTATTCAAAGTACGAGTATCATCTTAATACCAAGTTTTCATACTTTGGAGAGTGCATTTAAGTAATTTCCAAAACTTAGACATTCTGATTTTGGAATGTAAATTTTTCTACTAAGCTATTCCTGAATTATGTTCATTTTAAATATACTTGCCTCTGGGGACAGGCCCAAAAAGACACTTATATTCATTTAAACATGTAAAGCTAATGCATAAATACAGACCCTGAAAATGTCATCTTTCCCATGCTTAACTTTGCTGGTGAATAACATTAATATGTTTCAAGGGATTAAATCACAACATTTAATTATACAATTCCTTACAGACACAGAATGACCCGCTAAATCAGCAGGGACCACAAGACAGCAAATACATGTCAGCAAAAAAGAATGTGGATAAACAGCAATTATGAAACAGATCTGACAAGTCAAAAATCCAGCTGAGCTCTAGAAGTTTATATTTTGGCACCTGGCTCTTTGCCAGCACCAGTGTTTCATATTTGACACCTTACATGGACAGTGTGTGCTTCTGAGAATATTCTTACACAATTATGTGCATCTTGGCGAGCCAATGTCCCCCTTAGGGAAAGGAGGGGGTGGAATAAAGAGAGGAGAGAACAAACAATGGGAACATTAATGATGCCTCTTATTAGTCATATATTATACAATAACATAATAATTTAAGCTGAAAGGGGTTTATGAAAACCCCTTAGTGCCAACTGCATACTTGAAGCAGGGCAAATTTCAAAGATGGATCAAGCCCTGTCTACTTTTGACAGTCTTCAGGGGTGCTAATTCTCCTCATTCTCTGGGCTACCCTTTCAGTGCTAAGCCAGTCTTGCTGTGAAGAATTTTGTCTTTCTGTCTAATCAGAGTTTCTCTTGTTGCAATTTGTGACTGCTGGCTCTTATCCCATTGTCATTCATCTCTGCGTAAAGTGTGGCTCTATCTTCTCCACAATCCTGCTTTAGGTAGGTGAAGACTGGTTAGGTTGCCCTTCTGCCTTCTTTTGTCCAGGGTAAGCAGACATGGCAGCATTTAGCTTGGGCCCAGCCTCTGCTGCATTTCTCACTACTTTATGAGTATTTCTCTTGTGATGTGTGGCCAAACTGGCCATGGTGGTTTGGATGTGATTTCAGGTTCTACAGAAAAGAGAAAAAACTTCTCCCTAGACCTGCTGGGTGTTATCTTGCTCATGCAAGCTGGTAAAAAGCTAATCTCCACCACTGCAAGGGCGCAGTGCTGGCCCACATTGTACTTGTTCAACAGGAGACCACAGTGCTTTTCTGCAAGGCTGCTGGTTGGGCAGGTCAGGCTGTAGCAGTGCCACCACTGGTCTCTCAGTATACTGATGGGTGATATTGTAGGGGATGTTGGGGTTTTCGTTTGTTTGTTTAAAAAAAAATACAACAAAACCACTCTGAGGTTCACTTGTAATTTTCTTTAAAAAGCATTGAAGATGAGAAGACAGAGGGAAATTAGTTCCATTAGTCTATGGAATTAAGGCTATCAGTGAAAGAAGGTCACTTCACCAGTAAGTCATATTCATTCTAGAACTGCTTAACACCCGTTTATAAAGTTTTGTCATCCAGAAAATTTGGTTTGTATACAGGTGGGTAAAACAGGCTAGGCATCCTTTCCATGTATGTTACCTAAAGCACAGCACAAGGGTATGCTAATTTAGCATTCCTCCAAATGCTTCAGCAAGGTAGGGGGATAAATATTATGATCACTGTAGAGGGGACAGGAAAACTGAGACACTATGGTTCCACTTTTACCAGAGGTCCATGAAGTAAGTCATTAAGAAAAACAATCCTCCTAAGCGATGTAGCTGTCACTTAAGCTATAGATTACGTGTATTTTAAATCTAGTATCTTTAAGCTTTTAGTAAAAATCATTTGAGGATGGTTTGACAAATGCGTGAGTGTTCCGCATATTTAAGTTATTAGTTAACCGAGTGGTTCCTATTTTTGCCTTTAAAAAGCAAACACTTAGGAGAGGATAAATAAACTACAAATTAACAAAATTTTAAAAAATCTTTTCCATTTTCACAAATGAAAGTAGGATTTATGGCTTAATGTTAGAATGACTACAATTTACAGGGAAAAAAAACCCTCCAAATTGTATTAAAAAGAATCTAACAGCAGTAAAATGGGCAGTAAATCTGAAGTTAAAAGACTGAGACAAAAAAGCTGTGATTTGAGGAATGTGGTTCTCAGAATGCAAAGACAGATGCCTAAATCTTCACTTTCTGGAGAAATCAGTCTAAATAACGCCTTTGTGATCAGTCTCCCAGAGCAAATAGACGGTGCTCAGGGTATTGGGTGGTTCAGACGAATTGACATGGAGTCTCCCAGCCAAACCAGAGAGATGGGAAAGCAGATCAGTTGCTTGGCATTCCTCTGTAGCTGAACACAGCCAACAAGCTGTTCATGATGGCAGCAGATGTTCCTGCCTTTGCCTTACTCCAAAGTTTGCCGTATGGACTTAGTTCATGGTCCAGTCCTCCCAGCTGCAAATTCCAGTGCAGGCAAAAGCCCATCAGAGTAGAAAAACTGGATGCTGAGGCATCAAGACCTGGAAGTAGTTGGGTGTTTTCAGATAGGTAAATGATAGGATAACAGTAATCTTCAATGTAGAAATGAGGTTATTGGAACTGCTTTTCCTTCCACACTTTTTTCAGGCACAGCCCTCTTTTGTTTCAGTGCATAAACACTGAGGTTTTTGTGGCTGGACCCCACTAAAATTTGCACTTCACAAAGTCCATGTTTCTTTTGGTGTAAGCCATGAGTGTTCAGGGACAAGGTTCCTCAAGGCCATGATCCAGCCCTATGGAAATAATACTGGTATGAGTTTGTAGAAGCAAATAATAATAAAGGAAGATTTTTTACGTATACTTCTTTTATCCAGAGAAATCCTGGTTTTGCTACTGAAGGGTTTCACAAACAGCAAATTAAGGCCCGCTCTGTTGCAGAGGAGGTTATCTCAAGAGGGAGATAAACAAACTTCATTGTGTGCATCAGGATACAAGTAGGATACAAGAGCAAGCTCCTCTCTGGAAGCTCTGCACCCCTTCTGAGCCTGGGAAAGGGGAGCATGTGTGGAGCCATACGGAGAGCATGTGTGGAGCCTGCTCCAGCCTGCCATGGGGAGCAAGCAAGGCTCTGCTGGTCAGAACAGGGCTCCACCCAGGAGATGTGACTCAGGCTGCGGGATTAGAGCCCGTGCTCCACGGGAATGGCATTCAAAAATCACAGTCTTAAGTAAAGAGATCATAATTCCCTTTTAACTTGGGGAATTTGCGGGGTTTGGAGTGGGTTTGGGGTTTTTTTAAGGAAAAGAAATGGATGACACATTGCTTGTAATTTGAAGGAAAAGAGGTATTTTTTTTTCAGTTGATAATGTAAGCTAGCTATATTAAATGTATTAATTGTTTAATTTTTAAGTATGGAAAGTCAAATGGCTTGTTTTAAAATGCAGGGTTTTACATATTAGAGAAAGAGACATGGATCCATCTTCAATTTTATATTCCTTTTTGTGTAACCTTTTTCAGTGTATACAAGTTCTTAATGATTTGTCTATTTTACTTTTAAAAAATCAGAAAATATCATGCAAAATTTCAGAAATTCTGATCATTTTCCACAAAATCTTTTTTCCTTGCACATATTGTACCATAAGGCTGACTCGTCCTATAGAGGAGGAAGGCAGAAAGCCCCCAGGGGTGTTCCTTTGGAAATATGACAGTATTTCTGTATCCATTACTGTAAAGGCATTTTTAAATATATCATCTTTCACAAATTGGAATTTTGGAGTCCCATTTGGGATTTTTGGCTTTTAGTCAAGCTAGAGAGAAACCTCATTGAACAGTATGCCAGAGCCTTTGGGGGTCCATTCCTGATTTTCAAAATTGAAAGTATTTAAATTCATTTTGAAAATAGAACTTGGGCTGCAAGACCAATGTTGCATCTGGAATGTCTTGCCTTTCAACTACGCTACACCAGAACCACAGGATCCGGTTAGAATATGTTTAAAATGTACAATGTGTCTAGCACCTAATGTTAGTGGGTAACATTTGTTTATTTTTTAAGAAGATGGATTGAAAATGCTATCTTTTTTCTTTAATACTGGTTAGTTATATAAGCTTTAATTTTTCCACATGCTTACTGACAGTTTGACAGAATTTTAAGTAAGCCTGGCTTGGGAATCAATTTCTCTGTTTTATGCACTGTGCTTAGAGTAATTTGATTATCCCTATGGCTGAAAAAAAAAAATCTGCATCAGTCCTGAATTGAAAACAGATCTGCATTAAAGAGCATTACCTCAGTATCACTGATACACTAGAAATGAGTCAGCTGGGAAGTACATTTTCAAATAAAATACGATGAAATTACAAGCAATTAGCTTCTTCCTTTGAGTAACAGAGATATACAAAATACATGTTTTGTTCTTTAAAAATACCTCATGCTGTTAGTTAGAGAGTAAGATAGGAATAATGTGCTTAAAGAATGGACTATGCAGGTAACAAGGAAATACATGCTGCAGAGGGTCAGGAACTGCTTCAAGGACTTTCATGGGACTGGCCCATGAAAGTGGTGGATGTTCAGCCAGTTAAATGGTCATCACTGCTCCCTCCTCCAGCTGAAAACATGGCCTGACAGATCTAGTCATGCTGGTGCCTTGATAACATCATTTCAGGGTCTAAAATGTATTTTAGATTTGTTCTCACTGTGCAAGAGACTACAACTCTTGCAGGGCCAACATATTTTTAATTCATGTAATACAATTCTTAGGATTGAGCTTATTTGGGTACAAACAAAAAAATTACTTAGTCATGAGCACTTTTAGATCTCTCAAGGAACAAGAAGAATGCAGTACTTAGGACTTCTTGATAGCTACCAAAATGTATTTAAAAATCTTTTAGAAAGATAGGTTTTCCATAGCCCTTTCTCATTTTAAGCATTATGTGTGATTGTGTGATTGACCTAACTTTTTTTTCATTAACGGAAGCATCATTTTAGCAATTTAAAATGCAATATGTCAGTATCTCAAAATTTAAAATCTACATAAGGCATACTGTAATTATTATCCAATCAGGATGTATTTAAGGACCAGCTTATGCCAGAGGTGATGGAGCAAAGCACAGAGAATTCTGCTGTAACAAGTCATTCACTTTGAATCTGCCCCTGACTGTTTCACCTCCCTTAAAAAAAGCCAAAGAGTAAAGTTACACCACTTTGCTATTTTAGTCCATTGTTTTGGCATTTTCATGTGAAATGAAGTCTCTTCTTGGCATCTGGGACAACAGTGACAGAAATTATAATTGAATCATCTAGATATATGTTGAGTTCAAAAAGTGGTTAGCACAGATGGGGCAACCACTTTGCTGATTGCTTTTGGATGGCCTGCTTGGGACAGGACAAGACTGTGGGAGGCAATAAGCCTAATTTTTAAGGAAATGAGGCTGTGAATCAAAGATTGACACTCTGCAGGAGGTAGGAGTTACATCCAGTGACTAAAACCATGTGAAGGACAGGGAGCCAAATAGCTGACAAAAGTGGAAAAAAGGATTTTTGTTGATTCATTGTAAGAGAAATAATGAAAGCTAAAAAGATTTTGGAAAGCTGGAAAAATAGCCACTGGGAGATTTTCTTCCTTTCTTTTAGAGCTGTTGGAAAAGTGGGAGAAAAATCTGATCTACTCAGCTACCATTTTCTTTTTCCAAAGTCCATTGATGATAAATACTGTGATGGTGTTAAGAAAATTTATGTTACACGAGATTCTCATTACTGAAGTAATCATGCATTGGCCAGAAGGTGATGTGTTCCTTAGATTGTCCAAAATTTTGTTTTGTTTTGAGAACCTGCCAGCATCTCTTAAATGATGTCAGATTTTTGTGTATGCCAGACATTACCGCAGAGTACCATGGGACTGTCTTTGCCTTAGAATCAGCCAGATTTTTTTTTTTTTTTTTTTGGGGGGGGGGGGGGGGGGGGCGGTTCTTTGGTGGCTTATTTGGCTTCACCTAACACTGAAATATCAAAACTGTTGATTGATAGAATTAATAGATTACCAGTATCTCAAACCTTTTGAGCAATGGGCAGTCAAGGGTCAGTTAAGGAAGTAGATTGATAGATGGCTCTTTCATCTCTGAAAATCCACATCTTGCCCCTCAATTCATTTTTCATCAAACTTAAAGACACATTCCTTGCTTTTGACTCACTGGCCATGCTGCTGCCAGTCTTGAGGTGGCAGAGGAGCACAAGGCCAGAGGGACAGTGCTGTCCTGGGGGTGAGATTGGGATGTGCTCTTTGTGCTCAGATACATTTTTCTGCATTACTTAAGTAAAAGGAAGAAAACTCTTGCTTAAATGTTTTACCAGTGCACAAGCTGGGTTTTTTAAGAAGGTGTACTGCACTGTTATCATTAATTCAGGCTTATGTGTATGCTGTTACAGAAGAAACATGACAACATTTGTGGGAAAAAAAATAACCCCTCTGCATTTACTTTGTTTTCTCTGTACAGTTACCTTGTTTGTAAGATTATCTGGTATTCACAGAACTTGAGTTAAATATGTTAGTAAAATCCCAAAAATTTCACAAGTTACTCCTGACCTTGCATGCTTTGCAGATTATTATCAGGCATTAGTCACCTCTATTCTATAATCAGAGAGCAAGAGAAATAGTCAGCAGAAAAATAACCAAAAGTGGCAGTATTGTTTTACTAAAAGTTTTAGGTACAAGTTATTAACATAAATATGTTTTCCTTAATAGACCAAAGGAAGGTGCCATATAGATTAGGGGAGAAACAGAACAAATCAGGGATGTGGCTGTTGTGCCATCACACCAACTGGTGTTACTGGGTATCTGTTAGATCAGGGAAGATCCTTACCTTCTCCCTGAGAAATCTGCATTTGTCATCTGTTAGATTAGATAATGAAGCTTTTCTGAGGAAAAATACATCAACTTCACATAAATTTAGTTGTAGTGATTGGGCTACACCAGCCCTGCTCAGGTTGCAGTGGTGAGTGGTTTGATAAATCTGCCATGATAAATCCACTAGCTAATTGGCTCAGAAGCTTACACCATGTACTCAGGTGACTCTTATTTTCTCATCTAATAAAACTAGAGCCCAGTCTTGCAGGATATGGCATTTAAGAATGCATTTAATTGTAATAAGATAAATAGTTGAATTGATATGACACACATTTTTATTCTTACATACATGATTAATTGTCCTGTTGGACTGACACCACAGCACTTTCCAGCATCTTGTCAGAACAAGACATTGGTTTCTTATTCAGAACAACAAAGTAACATAAGCCACTACACTTGGAACCATTTCAGGACATCCAGCTATAAGACCACAGGTTTGGTCCACCATTATAGGCCTTTTATTTCATATTTAGTTGGTTGGCTGGTTGAAGGAATTTTTATTTCATGTGTGTTGAACCACCATTAGAGTGGCTGAAGAATGATGTTTAATTCTATTTGTAACCATGCCCAGAGATGAGGATCTTTCCACATTGCCATTGCTAACAACATGCATTCTTTCAACTTTTCAAAAAGCTGATACTCAATAAAGAGCAGCTTTCTAGTTTTGACTGGCAAATGTAGCAGAGAAGAACAAGAATAATCAACCCGATCATGACTCTTTGTTGACCATATCACCAAAACTTTCTATATCCTGTGTATCAATGCATATCCATATCTAGTATAGTGCTTTTGTCATCAAAGCTTTTTTCAGAAGAAAAAAAAAAATCCTCATTTTCAATGGAAAAAATTAATTTTATTCCCAGATATAGTCTGTGTGCTTATTTTTTCATGCATTAACTTCAGGAATAGGCATTTATTTTATTTATAATTTTTGAAGGATTCCTGTCTGAGCATTTTAAAGGGAAAGAGGTGATGTGTATTGATTAATACTCTATATGTTTTTATTAGTTAGCAGCAATGCCAAATGATTTGAAAGCAGGTTAGTACCTTAGAGGCAGCTATCAGAAAGGCTTTCTTCATTTATTCAGTTACAGACCACATGACATAAAGGACAAATAAGTGTCAAGAACTCAGGTGAGAATTATACACTCTGTTGCATTCTGCAATGTTTCAAGAGTCTTGTAATTTCGATCTCCATTTACTTGGCAATATACCAAGTTTTTAAAATTCAGTATATATGTACATTTGGGTGTGCATGTAGAAGCTTTTACATTTATTCTCTCTATTGCCATTATTGAGAGCATCATTGCAATTACTGCTTCAAGAAACCCAGAATTTCTCTGGTCTGTAAGGGATATAATCTTTTTCATGCTGTCAAACCCAAAGAGAATTTGAATTTGAGAGGTTTCAAAGGAATTACTGGTGACATTTTAAAGTTTATGACAGAAAGACAGATAATAAAGTTCTATCTAAAGTGAAGGCACCAAAATGAAGCACCGTGTTTGCCTTTTTACAGGCTGTTCAATGTCAGCCTCCTCTCAGGAGGATCCACTGCAGTGTTAATAATATCAAGATTGCTTCAGGTAGTTCTCTGGCTTCCTTAGGGTAAATTTCAACCTGAACTAGACTGTTTGAAAAAGTGCAATTTACCTAAGTAGTCTGTAACCTCTTCTTTTTCCTAATCTGACCTGAATTCTCACCCCTTTGTCACTCACCTTAATTGTATTAGACACCTGATAACAGTTAACATCGTTAGCAAATGAGAAACAGCAAAATCTCTGCATGCATTAGCAGTCTCTGCAGTGAACGTTTGCTTTAGGCTTCTCTTCAAGTGTGGATCAAAGCGTCTCCTGGTCCCTACAGTTTATCTACTGTGCTTTCTTATTAGGCCTCCAAACACAGGAAGTTTACAGCTCAGGCTGCACTTTGATTCAAGTATGTAAGTACAGCAAAGGTATTTACCCACTCTCAAGCCAGTAATTATTCCACAGAGTAATTTACATTTTGGCTGGTGTGTCTCTGAGTCTTGTCAAAATATATATATATATATAACTTTTCCCTTTTGCCTGGTATGCATAATTATTTGCTATTCTTTGCATGTAAAAGTTC
This sequence comes from Promerops cafer, assembly GCA_013398275.1. Classification (NCBI taxonomy): domain Eukaryota; kingdom Metazoa; phylum Chordata; class Aves; order Passeriformes; family Nectariniidae; genus Promerops; species Promerops cafer. The sequence goes on along the minus strand of VZSE01014389.1, from coordinate 2,118,282 downwards.
GTCTAGTAAGATAATTTTATAAAGGTATTCTACAAGGAATACAGGGGGAAAAAAATATGTTTTCTTTTTGAAATAGCTGATACCTCTGTTTATTCTTTGGGGACTGGAAATTACATCCCAAAGGGGCAAAAAAAGAGGCCCCTTTGGAACAGTTGTTCCTTTCTGTTCTGCAAAAATACAGTGGACTAACCTGGCTACTGCAGTAGTTGCCTAAGCCAACAGTTCTTCTGTCAGTCACATAAAGTTTTGCAAGCACTCAGAGCAAACCTCACTGGAGAAGCAGTGCCCCACACTGTCAGGAAAATATTGCTGAATTCCATTATATGAAAAGTTAAGTGTTCTTCACACATGAAGACCTCTCTGCAAATGTGTTCCATTATCTAAACTGTTGGCCCAGATCCACTGGCAAGAGCAATAGTGGGAGTGTAGAACACGTGGTAAATATGCTTTTCTCTTTTTGGTTTATTACATTTCTCATGATATTTGGTATTTTTGCTAATCCCTAGTTGCAGAATACAGTGATTATATGGGAAAGAACTTTCATTTAAATAAAATAAATGAAAAGTTGCATCAGTGGTAAAATTCAGCCATTGCTGTTGCAAAGAAACATTTGAAAACATACACTTTGGAGGTGGAAAACTCCAAATGGAAAAAGAACCCTGAAATCTGCCATTTATATAGTAATTTAAGCTACTGTAGGACACTGGGGAGTGCAAGCTACCATATTTGAGAGCAGGATGCCCACAATTTAGGGCAAATGCATTTCAGACCACCCATTCCTTGCTAGCTTCAGAAAGTAGCATATAAACCAGTAACTGCCAATTCACCACATCTATGCAAAACCTCTTTTTTGCCAAGTGAGATGGGAACAGATGAAGTCACTGGGAGACCGGGCACTTGCAGATAACACCAGATGCCTGTTAAAAGTGATATGCAGGATTCTCCTGCTCTTTTAAAATAGCTTGGAAGATCAGAAGGTGGTGGTGTTTACAAAAATGAAGAAATTCAAACTTTAAATACCAAGCCAGTAGGATTTAATTGAGAAGATGACACAGTTCAGGTCATACCTGTTTGCAAGGACCAAAACAAGACCAAAAAATAAATCTTAAAATGCAGGTTCAGTGCAGTAAGTCGTGTGGGTGAGCAAGGCAATTTCTAAAATCCAGCTGAATACTTCAAGAAACGGTGTTGATGTGAATGGTGCAGGAATTACCGGCCGGCAGCAGGGAGCCGGAATCCCCGGGGCAGCGCTGTTCGGCTGTCCCAGTTCTGAGCCCGTGCTCCAGGGGGCCCTGCGCAGCCAAAAGTGATGCTCCCTTCACTCGCCATCTGCAAGCCAGGGGGTTGTGCTGCTGCAAGGACTGTGAAACGCCCCTTTGCAGTCCCGCATTAAATAAAGTATCTCAAGGGCAGTTTCTTCTGCCCAGGTCCTGCACACTTTTAAGAGTCGCTGCTTGCTTTATACAAACCACAGATTGTTGTAGGAGTTATGGTTTCTTTAGAGAGAAGTATTTTATTTTCAAATAAGAAGACAGCCAACATGAAGAGCAATGAATTCTCTGTGTGTTGTGCTTGCATGTTTGTGATTGTTTCTGGATGTAAAAAAAAAAAAAAAAAAGCTAAAAGTGGTCCAGCAGGGGCTTGTAGTGCTTGTTATTTGTTTTCTGTTTGTGAACTGAGGTAGAAGGAAAACAGGTTTTTAGGTTTTGGTTTTATATGGTCTGGCTGCCTCACAGGTTTAAAACAACTGTAAGTGCACCTCTTGGAGGATTCCTGATCTTTGTCACATTAGGGTCTGTATCTCTGCTGCCCTCCTCTTCCCACAGTCTTTCAGGTCCTACCTGCAAAACTGATGCAGATTGCAAAGGATGAGAGCAGCTGATTGTTAGCTGTAAAATGTTTGGACTGTCCAAACAGGATCTTTCTTCCTTTAATTAAAAGTGTGTTTCCATATCCCTGAACGGAAATTCAGACTTCCACCTTTTCTTTTTTCTGCTTGGGTTTCAGCTGTACTTGGTTATGTGGCCTCTGACACTGTACAAGAAAAGCAACCTGTCCCTTTAACAGTTCCTGTCATTGAGACAGGAACCCTTCTTCAGGGAGATACCAGGAAGTTTTAACCAGCAGTATTCCCTGGCAGAAGAGACTTGAAATGACACTCTTCAGAGTTTGGCTAACCTCAGGAGTCACAGACTTATTCCTAATAAGCTTTAGTTATTTCAAAAAGCGGTAATTTGGAAGTTGAAGTTTTGGAGTTGAGAGAATGATTTTTTTCTTTTGTATGCAGCTTCTCGTTTTTCTGTACACAAGTACACATAAGACAGTCTTCTGAAATAAGGGGAGGGAATACAATGAATCAGGCTTGCCTATTAGATGTACTTGATTTTGTGTACTCAGATCAATAGAAACTGTGACAGGTCACAGAGTAAGACTTAGCCTCTTCAACTACCTGCAGATTTCTATAAAATGTTTACCTAGTTTTGTCTCATTGATGGCTGCAGTCCAGAAGATATAAAACTGCTTAGTCTTAACAACAGCGATCATTCTCGCTTCAAAGACCTTCAAAAATATCTGTGTGGCAGACCTGGGACGCCACTTAAAGATGCAGTTAGAGACTTCCATGGTCATAATCATGGCCTCTTTCCACAGGGCACTATTACCAAGCTTATAAAAAATCATGCCCAGCTTTATTTAGCTTTACAAGGCTTTATCTTCATTCTAGCAGAGCCCCATGAGCCTGTTTCCCCACACACTGCCATGAGAAGGAGAGAAAGTTCAAAAAGGGAGGCCAAGCTATTACTAATGAATACCTGAACTGTGCCCATAAATGCTGCTTCTCAGGGACATGGCTGTGGCTCCACATCAAGGAGCAGCACTGTTTGAATAACACTTCCCATAGAGCAGACTTCTTTCTTTGCTCTTGCCCACCCCAGGCTATGCCTACGAAAGTGTTCATGTGGCTTCCTGATGTACCTGATCACAGAAGTGATCAGGATGGAAAAAAATGTTTCTCAGGTTCCTTTTCTCCCCACCCAGATCAGCTCCTTGAAATGTTTTACCACACAGCTGCGTAAATAGTTGGCTTTGGCAGAGCACAGGGAGGGAAGTGGGGTGGGTACCAACGTCCAAAGGAGGAGAGCCAGGGCTGTTTAAACTATCCTTGCCATCAGAGAAATGCTCCAAGAATCACAGTCCCAGCTGCATGAAGTCCAAAAGCATAGGTCTAGGTTGCCAGCTGCTTTCAGTGTGTATGAAGAACCTGTACAAAACTGGGAGGCCACTGCATACAAGTATGAGACTAGCTCTGATCTGTTTTCTTTTGTGGGGGCTGTTGTCAGTGATATGGGCCATGCTGGTTGTTCAACATTATGTTGTTGGATACCATCCAGGAGTAGCTTTGTGCCTCTAAAAAAGCAGCTTCCAGAGGTAAATTAAAGTGACCTTTGGAATGAGTGGTGCAAGCACTGAGGTCCCACAAACATCCATCCTACTTACCATGCCATTGAGATCACGTCTGTACAACACCAGATCCGGATCAACTCGCAACATAGATGTGTCCTGTATCAGACTTGGGTGCATGGTTACTCAATTAGCCTGCAAAATAACCTGCAAACCAGCATGTATTCCAGGCTTCTGTTTATGCTGGATTCAGAGGACAGACCGTTCCTAGAGTAATGCCTGCCAGGACAAAAAAATTTATCCTTCAGAAATACTTCAAAACAAATTATAACCAGAAACGTAAGTTTGGACAGATTTGGTGGTTTATGCCAAATAGCTAGGTTTTATTTTATTTAGTACTATGTGTCCTAGAATCAGAGTTAGCACGTTGTGTGACAACAACCTGATCTTCTGAAGAAGAGTTACAATAGGAATTAATAAAAAAATCAGCTAAAAAAACCCCAGCTAAATTCAGTTGGTTAAAATCCAGCTAACAAACTCTAAAACACCAGTAGCTCATGAAGTCTAGCATGTTTTCTCTATTTTTAATGCCTCAGACTTACAATATGCCCTGAGACAGCTGAATGAAAAGTACTAAGAGCTTCTTGTTTTGTTTTCATGGTGGTCTTCTATGGAGGGGGAGACTGTTAATGTTGGTAGCTACAGCAATGGAAAGCAGCATCTCTGTGTATTACTGAGTGGGTGGGTGTGTATTTTTTAGGTACCCAGGAAAAAGCTCTTTACACTATGAGTTAAGCTCTTTGCAATTTGAGGGTTTTGAAGATGTCTCTGGAGGTGGTTGTACCGCAGTCTGTGTGGACACATTACTGAATAGCCATCAGGTGTCTGCATCCGACTGACCAGGGTATTTTGCAGATTCCTTCTGGAAGGAAAACTGGTCACAGAGGTCTGTTTGAACACTTGGGATGATGGCAGAAAGGAACAAACCAGATTTTTATGGAGTCCTGTCCTACAGGTCACAGAAAACAATTTGCAAACATTGAAGAAATGTCAGGGAAAAGAGAGGTAACATGGTCTGTCCAGCTCCAAAAGCATCTGTGAAAAATTACATAGCCCAGATGGCTGAAATTATTTTCACATTCATTGCACATGTAGTCTGGTTTTAGCTATCTCCAGTGCAGTCATTCTGCTGATCTATGGAAGTTATTCCCCCCTCAGTGCATGAACATGTTTCCCATTCACATAAATAAGAGTTAAGTCTTTGTATCCAGGGAGAGGGGGTTTTATTTGTCTAGTGCCAAAGCAGCTTCTCACAGGACTGTTTTCCTCCCACATTCTTAGTTGTCTTCAGCTCTCCTGACCTGTGTTTTCTTTGTTTTGATCTGTTTGAACTTTTATATTTCAGGTAATAAATGTTAGTAAACTATGGAAAAGGTGACAGGCTAGAAATGGGATCCTTACTAGGTTAAACCACCTCAACCTAAAATATGAGAGGTGGCTAAAAAGAGAGAAAAAAATTTGGAAAGTTTTGCAGCATAGAAGTAATTTGATTTTATATGATGATATCACCATATTTTCTTCTCTCCTTTCCCCTGGTACCTATCAATGAGAACCTTGTTTTGCTGTATGTGGGAAAGTTTGCTCTTATTTCCAGGGTTGCTGTCAATTGCTTTTAAAGTATCTGTCATAAGGTACTATTCAAGCAGAGCCAGGGATGATTATGGTTATCACTGCTAAAAAGTTCTCAGCCATGAAGCACGGGTTTCTTTAGTATGAGTTTAGGTGGTTTAATTAAGGGAGTGCAATACTGATGACCAGGGTACCTTAGCACAAACAGGCACTGGTGCTGCACTAGCAATCACAGGGTCTCATTTTGACATCTCCCATTTATTTCTTAAATTACCATTCCAAGACTATTTCTGGGAGGGTGGAGCTAAGGTTTACTCAACATTAGGTTTGATATACCAGGGTTTTCTGAAGCAAAATTCTCTCAAGATGGAATAGTCAATTTTTGCATTTGTTCTTCCCCTGTTTAGTTCACTTGGTTATAGACATGCTGTGATGAGGTTAGGTGTGGTCTTCTTCCAGTGAGTTTCTAGAAGTGTTGCCGATCTGTCTGCTTCTTGTCCCTTCTTTCTTTTTTTCTTTTTTTTTTTTTTTTTGGGGGGGGGAGAGGGGAGAGATGGAAGAAGAGGAAGAAAGCAGCAACAAAATTTTAATTATTTTTAAATTTTTAGAATTTTTTTTTCCTCTGTTACTGTTACAGACCAGGCCTTCCAGCCACTCCAGTCTGTCTCCTTCTGTGTGACAGAAGCTGTCATATAACTTTCTGACAATGATATTTCTTTTTACCTTTTCTGTCTCTTCTCTTTACAGGCAAGTTTTCCAAACATGCTTACTGCCTGGTTAATCAAACAAACTGACACACAGCCACCTTGGGAAACAATTGTATAACTGGAGAGACCAGGGAGAAGGCAGGGGAGGTTTCAGCCCCACTCAGTCAGTAGCAATGTGGGATGAATGAGCTCCTGGATAGCACTGCAGGCCTGTTAGCATCCCCTCAGCTGGCTCCTTTATAAATCGGGGTCAGCTAAAACCACTGGGGACGGGCGTTGTGCTTGTACTCTTGAGCGAGTGCTCTGTGGGGTCCTTGGTCGCTGTACCTCTAGAATAACTGGGCATCGGTGTATGGGTAGGTCCTGCTCTTTTGCATCCTCTGTACTGATGAAAAGCAGTTTCCCCTCAACTCCTTGTGGCACTGGACAAGTCCTGTTTGCCCGGCCGCTCCCGGGTTATCAGGGGCTGCAGAAGAAGCAGATTAAGGCCATTCACACCGGCAGTTTCCTTAGTGCCTTTCCGAGACTGATAACCCCTGGCGGAGGGGCAGTGACGCCAGCAGGCAGCAATCTCGTCCCCGGGGAGAGCTGCCGGCCCTGCATGTGTGTTTATCCCCGCAGGTGTGGCTCCTGGAAACCCTGCCTTTCCCTCTGCTTTTTGGCGCCCGCAGTGGTTTCCCAGATCGGTCATCACGGCTTGTCCGGCTCCAGCCATTCTCCCTGGGGAGCTTCTTTGGGCAGGATCTCGGGGACGTGTTGCTCAACAGCAGCCTCGTCCTTCACAGGTGCCTTTCTGGCGCTGCCAGGGGGTATGTGCTGAGCCAGCGGGGCTGTGGCACAGCACGGCCCGCAGCCGTTTCCTCCCCGCTGCCTGGCAGCCTGGGGGGAAAAGTGTTGGCTTCAGAAGACAAGACGGGCTAGGGGAGCAAACAAGAAGAGGCATGACAACAGCTAGGTTTAATTGCTGAGCACTCCAGTGGTGCCAGTCGGAAGGCAGGGCACGGCCCGAGGAGCCCGGGATGGGTGGCAGGGAAGCGTGCCCACCCCGGTGCGCGGCCGCAAGCTCGTGCTGCTCCACGGCCTCGGGCACGGCCGCGCCGGGAAAGCGCCCGCCCGGCCCGGGGGCTGCGCCGCGCTGCCACAAAGGTCCTTCCCACCTCCCAAAGGCAGCACCGGGTGCGGGCATGCCCCTCATCTACTGTCCTCACCTTCGGGAAGTTGCGAAAGCAAAGTTTGAGGATTTTTGTACATGGCTGTGAATGTACATTAGCTTGCTTGGCCCAGGATATAGTGAGCCACTGAGAAGGAGTGTTTACTGAAGCGTACCCTGGCATCCTTATCCTTCCTTTGCAGCTGCTATTTACCAGACAGCATTTGTGGTGAATGTAGCTGGCAGGAAACATCGTCTGGAATGAACTGGATGAGTTAAAGAATTTTTCACACTAACATTGTTGCAGGCATTTGAAAATACTTCACATGAGGGCATATTTTTGTAACACTGAATTAAATTAACATTGCATGAAGCTGGTTCAACTAAATGGAATTTGCCATCAAAATGTTTGGTGTTTTTGTTTTGGGACCCTGCCTTGTTTACAGCTCCTCTGTGTTAGGCTCTGTGTTGCAGAAAGATCATCTCCATCCACTCTATTCACATGTTGTATCACAAATGTGGCAGCAGCACAGCTGATTCATCAGCACTGGCTGGGGGGTGCGCTTGGGGGATGGAGGGTGAGATTTAGACTTTGTGTTGGCACTTTAAGAAACTGATTATGAAAGTGCGCATATTCCTGTTTTAGTGAAAATGGTCTGGTATGACACTATTTCTTTAAGAAACTTAGATTGCTTAACTAGAATGGAAATGTCCTCTTTAAAAATCGCCAGATAAAGTAGCAGGATTGTTTCTTCTATAGGCTGTTCCAAGATTGAGAAATTGCTTTCTCCATTCTGGGCTTTAACTTGACAGTCAGATAAAATTCTTTTTCTTGTAGTTTGGTAACCCTCGACTGGAACTTTTTCTTTATTTAACTATCATTCCAGAAACTGAGAAAACTGCTTAAAAATAGACCTAAAAAGAGATCAGATCCCACAAAAACAGCCAGCCATTAATATGCATGTCAGCCCCCCATGCTGAGCCTTTCTTTGTAGGTTGTGCAATCTACTCCTTCCTTTACCCATTGCCTTTGCTTTCTTACTTTTCTCCTTGTTCAGATTTCATGTAGTACTGTCATTCTCTTTTTTTTTGTTGAGAAAGTTTCTAGCAGATTGTAGCTGGTGTAGCTGTATGGGAACAGACTATTTTGGTCGAGTTATTTATTTGAATTGGGACTCTCTAAAACCCCCTCCTTGTCATCAATCTAATAGAGATGTTCCGACAGTGTGTTAGTCATCACTGGGGTGACATGAAGCAGAGTGTCATTCTGGAGACGCCCTTCCAGTGAAAGACACTGAGCTTTAAACCCTCCTCACAGATGTGCAGAGCTGTACTAGCCATGCCTAACTCCCTTGCATGCTTAAAAGGTTTTTTGGCTATAAATCCCCATGTGCCATTGAGATACTGGATCTTAGTAAGAGGGCTGGATTTAATGGGAAGCCTGGATGTCTCTGATTTATCTCACAGCTCCTGCCCTCAGTGTTGCTTATGAGGGTAGGTGGGGTGCACTGCTGCTGGTGAAAGCAGCAGAGGGAAAGATCTCCCTGCCCAGCACCCAGAAACAGGCTCAGAGCTGGGGCTTTGTCTCCTGAGCTCTGACAGCAGCATGGCCATGCAACAGATGAAGTAAACAAACCAACAATACAGGCATTTTTGTACAGAATAGGTCTATTATTCTTTCTGACAGCATGACTCGGAATTTGAGTTGTCATTCTTTGTATTGTTCCTTATTTAAAAAGAAAGAGAAAGCAGAACAAGGAATAATACAAATGAGACAGCCTGGGGCTTGTGCTTGCCTCTAGGATATTCTTAAGGTTCTGTTGGTGCTACAAATTGGAACCATTTTGTAACCAGGTCCCTGAACCCAGCTGTATTCTTAAAGCAGTCGGGCCTTAAAGTCTGACATGCTGGTGTATTTATTCACCCAGGACTGTTATGCAGACCAACAACCAGGAATCCATAACCAATCACTTACCAAGACTGATTCCTTGATCACTCAATGTACAGAGTTTTCCTTAGCTGGCCGATGTGGCTTGCAGTCTGTCTGCAGAGTAGCATCTGTGTATTAATGCCCTCTCCTTTTCAGCCCTAGGTGAGGTTTAGGCAGGAGGATGTTGGGTGGGCCGTGGCAGGGACGCACACTGCTGCTCCTGGGCACTCTAAGCAGGGAGCCCTGTCTGTGGCAGGCTGCCAGGCTGGATTCTGCCCTGACTGTCCCTGCCAGGCAGTGGCTTCTGGCAGGAGCCCATGGCCAGAAGGTTGCTGGAAAGGTGCATGAAGCTGTCAGGGATTTCAGACAGCAGTTTGTTGCAACCCTAACTCAGTAAAGCTTAAAAAAAATTGCAATATATGAATTTTGAACCCTTTCTGGCCATTTGGACTGGAAATCCATACTGTCTACTGGACACAGAAAAGCCAAGATGGATTCTGGGAGATAGCCTTTTCTTCCTTACTCCAGCAGAGGCTGACTGTGCCTGAAAAGCAGTCCTTGGGCTTGCTGAAGTATCAAGGATGGGGATGTTTCACAAAGATGCATCAAAAGAATATGGAGTTAGACACACCTGAAAGCACACAAACTCCCTGCCAAGGGGTAAGAATTTTGTCTTATCTGCATGCTAACATACTCACCTGGCCAAGGAAGTCTTCTGGAGCATTCCCTTGGCTGGGGGAGGTATGGCTGCAGGGAAGCCCTGCCCGTGGGAGAGTTGAGGGAGAGTCTGTTGAAACCCTCACGTTCTCCTCACACTGATTTTTTCAGCTCTGGGCAGCCATAGCAAGGGAAAAGCCATCATCACTGAAATGAGATTCACTGTTACCATAATCAAATCAGCAATCCTGATCCTGCTTCAGAAAAGAGTACATCAGGAAGACTAGGCAGAAAATTGCTCTGTGTTTAAAAATTGGTAGTTAATGATTGTTTGTGTGAAAAACAAAATTTCTTGTGTTGTTCCATACCATTTCTGTTTTTACCTCTGCACTTCTGATTTTCTAGGGGGACACATGGCATAAATCCTTATTCCACTTTTCAAGACTGTGTGTAAATCTCAATTTAACTGGGCAGCCTGGAAGGTCTTTCATTCCACTAGACACCATTTCTGTTTACACATCTGTAGCATTTAAACATTGCAGGACTGTTTAAATGCATTTAACATTTAATGCATTTATGTTTATGTTTAAATGCATAAACAATGCATAGATTTTGTTTAAAGGCATAAACATTGCATGACAAACTCAGTTCATGGTCTGAAATAATTGGGGGATTTGGCCTGAAGCAAACAAACTGACAGTGGAGGAGTTAAGGGGAACCACAGAATACCTCTCCATTATTGACAGGTAATAGATAACAGAATAACTTTATTGGCAGATAAATTAATAAATGACTTAGAGTCATATCCATTAATGGCAATCAGCAAACATCTTCCCCACTTAGTCTCTTGATACAGTTTGTGAAGTCAGTGCCTGGATGCCCAGGAATGCCTCTTGCCTCCCTCTTGTAGCAGGAGGTGGGAAAATGGAGTGGACAAGCAGCAAGGAGAAGAGGGTGCCTGAGAGAAGGAGGAGGAGGCATAAGGCACTCTGGTAGGCAAGTCAGATGCAATTAAAAAGTCTTGGACTGAGAGACATGGAAAAATGAGGACGCAAGCTCACAAAGGCATCCAGCAAGAGAGGCAAATGGGAGCAGACACAGATTCTACCACAGAAGGGCATTAAAATGTCCTGGTCAGGAGATGTGGAGGGGGAACATAAGGGAACACACAAATAATTTATCTAGAGCAGACTGTGGCAACCAGTGAGGATCGAGGGATGGAGGCACAACAGGAGGTAAAGGGTCACACATGAGTTAATGCCTCATGCTCACAGACCCAGGTATCTGGAGATGTTAGAGAAGCCCACACTGGGAGGACACAGGGTACACACAGGGTTGCTGGCATGGGGACACCATGGTCAGCTGCAGGAACTTCTTGTGTGGCACTGGGAGAAGTTCAGTCCCTTTCTCCCCATGTCTTTATTGTCTGATGCATAGTAGAGGCAGCATATGCAGTGAGACTGTCCTCAGCAGTGCACTACACAAGACTGATGGCAATGCAATTTTCTCAGGAAATATATTATGCATTTGTTATTTTCACTGAATATAAGGTGGGAGAACCAGCTAAAGGTAGTTCACTAGCTTACTTCCTGCTCATATTTAAAATTTGGAAGCTTAAGCCTTTTCTTTCTGACATTGTGGCTGTTCAGCAGAGGTTGTAAAGCTTTGCTTTCAGTGGGGAAATCGATCAACTTGAAAACTGAAAATTGTCTCTGTCTGACACCGCCATACAAATAAAACAGAGTGCAGTGCATACTGTTCTTTTTGTCCCTTTTGTGCAATAGATTTCCTAGTGTGGGGTAGTTGTACCAGGTTTGTGAATGCACACTCATTTTTAATTGGATATTTGTTATTAAACATTTATAAAGTTCACAAACATACAAAGCCTACGGAAGTCTTGTTAAGAAGAATTTAGTCCTTTTCTGACTATATACAAACATTTGAATACTTGAATCAGACTGAATCATGAGGTTAAAAATAGATTGGTAAAGTCTTCAGATTTACTTTCTAAATTTTAAACCCTGTGGAGGCATGTGGAAGAATTTAAAGTTAGTTCACTTTAATCTTTTTCTCTGATACCAGAAGGAGTAAACAAGGGGGTTTTCTTTCCTTTCTTTTAATGGAAACAGGAGATTCTCAAGACTTGAAATGAAGCCCTGAGAAGAGGCAACAGCTTGTTTCCTGCTTCCTTCCCATTTTGTTTCTGCCAGCGACCCTCAGCTGCTGGGCTCGGCCCCCAACCCTCCTGCACCCTCATCCCACATGCCATCCTTTCCCTGGTGCTTCTCCCTCTCGCCTCCCATGGATGATTGGCATTGTGCTTGGATGGGCTTAGGCTGCTCCTGCTCACTTTGGCCACAAGGCCATTGCCACTGAATATAAATGTGGATGTAAATCCCTGGCCTGGACTGTGAGGATGGCAGCTGTTTGTAGTATGCACCTCACCTAATCTCACGCCTCATTCTTCTTCCCACAGCAGCAGGGATGGTTGGTGGGGTCAGGATGTTGTGCAGTTCCAGCTGTGCTGTTTGTCCCTGTAATACTGAGGTCGGGCCCTCTTTATCACCAAAGGAGTGTAGCAGAACCAGACCCTCCAGGAACTGCCCAATTTAACAGCTGCAGATGAAAAGGCCACCTATAGAAGCTGGAACGAGCTGCTGCTAGAGCACAGCTTTGCTTTGCAAATGCAGGAATTGCTGAGTTGCAAAGGTGAGCTTATGCAAGTAATGGAGTGTGGGGCAATTATTTAAAATCATCACAGTCACCATCATCTGTAGAAAGTGGTTTTCTGCCACTTCCAGTACTTCAAAACAACAATGCCATTTTTGCTCATCTAAGAAAGATATCAACACATTTTTAACCTGAAAGGATGAAGTCTGAGAGCATCACTGACTTGCAGTAGTGTGGTGGGACTTTACATATGACACTCCATCTCAGAATCATCTTTCCCCTTTTGAACTTGTAGTGATAATGTCTTTGATAGAGTATTTTGGTTTTTTAATTTGCTTCTAGATAGAGCTAAAAAGGTATTTTAGAAAATTATATGCAGGGATCTTGCTAAGGGCCTAACATTTAAATCTTTCATGGGTGTGTGTGGGTATATGCCTAAGAGAAATTTTTCTGTGTATGTATACGTAGGAGCAAGTCACAGTTTTCAACACATTTGCTTGCTTTCTGCATTCCAAGCTCACTTTCATTGTTGCAGCTACAAAGCTTCTGCTGTTTTTAATCCTAGATAAGATTCAGAGGGCCACAACAAATTGGCGGTACAATCCTTATCAGCCGTTTTCATAACCGGCAGAACTCGGGTTGGTCCAGTCTGGAGGGGAAGCTGTGAAGGGACCAGCCTGGGCTGGGCCAAGGCTGCGATCTCTGGGTGAAGGGTACCCTCAGGGTGATGCTGGAGTGCTGCTGGGGAGGAAGGCTGGCTGCTCCCCTCTCAAGCTGGAGAACCCGTGTATTGCAGGCGCAGACCTGCCGCCCCGGTGCTCTGGCAGTCGGTGTTAGCGGCAGCCGGCACGTGGTGGTGGAAGTGACACATGTCTAGCAGCAAAGGAAGAAGGTGTTTTCAAAGTGGGGGCTGCAGCTGGACAACTGCAGCTGGGTGGCTCTGCCTTTGTTTAAAATGTAGTGCTGGGGAGTCAGCAAGGCCTTTGGCTCAGCTCCTTTGAGCCTTTGTATGTGCCTGTCAATATACTTTTTTGTATTTTGAGGAGTGGTTACCCAGCATTTTTAGGACACATGGCTCTTCTTCAGGAATGGGACTGTTTGGCTTGCTGATGCTTTTCATCTGGAGTATGAAGTACTGCTTTGATGGCTGATGGGGTTTTTTGCCCTTTCTGGGTCTGGAAGTTGATGGAGAAGTGAGTGGCACAAGTGCTTTGGAGAATAGTCTAGGCTGTAAAGAAAAATAAACTTAATAATCCCTGTCAAGGCAGTTGCTGTTCATCAGTGTCAGATGGTAAGTCACTGAGATCACTCCATCTTCATATATTTCTATATTGTATCTTCAAACTATAGATTATATTGATGCTTTCTAGAAATCTACCATATAGATAATTATAGCTGAATTTAGTAGTTCCTAGCATTGAATATTTGACTGAAAATAGTTAATTTCAAACTGGTTTCACCTGAGAAATAGAAGTTCTGCTGCTTCCTGTCTTCTTACCACAAAAGGCAAGTAATTAAATTAGTTAATTATCATTACAGGTAAGATTTAGGTGTAGGTTTATACATTTAATTTATCCCGTAGAATAAAATTTGTGGATAAATATGAACGTGAGGAATGTTTAAACTGAAAGGAAAGAGAGTGATAAATACCAATTTTGAGAAGTAGGATGTGCATAAAATGTTAGTCATACAGGGTATTGTTTTCTCTCTCTGCTTTAAATACTAGTGAAAATTTCCTTCTTGAATTTAGCTTGAATTCAGGTTGTTTTCCATTTGCTACATCTTCTAATTAGTCACCTATTGACATTGTTTTAGAGGCAAGAGAAACTGAATGCTGCTCCTATGTGTTCACTTGGTTTAGATCTAATTTTCTGTTCAGGGCACCCATATGAGAGAACATAAAAAAACTTCAGTGATTCATTGGGTGGCTGAAGCTGTTAGTACTCCCCAGGGATGGCACAAGAAATGAAATCTCAATTAAGAGTGACTTTCCCTTACAAAGTAAAGCCTTTGAATCAGAGAATACCTCTGAGCCTTTTGTCTGCCAAATGGGTGGGGGTAATTCAGTTGAGAAAATGCAGTCAAGATGTGGAAAAAAGTGCCTGGGGGCATCCAAGGCCTGTTTCCAATGATGCATGGATGTTAGCAACATGCTGAGCTTTAAGATCCCAGAGCACAATACGACAGAATATTCCCTTCTCAGTCTCTGGGAGTTAAATTAGGTGTCAAACCAAAGGCCTTTAAGGAACTAAAATCTGAAAACGTTTGGTTTTCAGTTGGAACTTTTACATTACTTGCAAACTTTCTGTGTTTGAAAGCTTATGATAATACAGTTCTTTGCTGGCATTGAAATGGGGACTTGTCACTATTTTAACAGCAGTGCCTTTTGTATAAGCCAGTTGTAACTTTTAGCTCAGAAACGTCAAAAAAATTCAGACTATACTTCAGCAAAATGAATTCTAAAAATTTTGAAAGTATAAAGTTTACTTTATAGTGTTTTACAGTATATACACTTTTTAATACGTGCTATAAAATTGATCTTAAGCTTCTTAATTCCTCAAATTATGTGTAGACCTGAACTAAATTATTTTTAAAGTTCCAGCAGAAACCCCTGTTCCCCAACTAAATAAGTGGATTTCCACAAGTTGATTATCTCACAAATTCTGTTACATAAGAATTTTAATTGGAAATAAAGAGGATAGAAGCTAAATGTGTATGCCTCTGAAAGGAGAAAGTAGACAAAGTCAATAAAAGTGAAATACATAGTAGTGGTGCTATACATTTGGTTTAAATTAATTTGAAGTACATCACTTGAAATATCTTGTATGAAAGTATCACTATGGAGGGTCCATGTCTTAAATGCAGACTGTCTGTTTTAGGATAAAATAATTAAAAAATTAAAGAAACTAGATCTTATTCTATGGTTCTTCATAAATATGAAGAACATCTTTAATGCTTTCAATTTTCTTCCTCTTATAGACTGTTGTAAATAGGCAGTATTCTTGATGTCAGCTGCTCAAGTTTAGGTTAGGCTTCCTGAATAATGAGAATTCTCCTGTAAGCAATTGAAACATGCTGCAATTGTATTTTCATGCACTGTAAAATCAAGAGGACTAAAAATCCCTGCTTTTCTCTCCATTTCCATTATAAAAAAAAAAAAAAAAGCCTATGTAACTTCATGTAGAGGGGCAAGGAAATGTCAACTGTCATAAATTCTTAGGTTGAAGATCTTCCAGCTGAGCTAGTGATAACTCCCAGGCAATTGGTTTTTTTAGAGGACATGTTTTGTAGACCTAATAACTAGGCCTCTAGGTTATTTAAGGTGTTCTCCTCTGTACTTCTCATAACTGGTTGAGATTTTTTTGAAGTGCAGTGTCAGGAATGAGTCTCATAGCCCAGATGATGGAGGTCTTGCAATGCTGAGGAGAGCAAAAGATTTATTTTACATGCCATCTGTTAGTAAATCTTTATATAATGGTTGCTTTTCTATGACAGCAGGACTCATAGCTGGGCTATGAAGCTGACTCATGTTCAGCCTGAAGCCTGCAGATCCTTCTGTGAGAACTGCCGCAGGGCCAGCTGTCTCCCATCCCCTGCTCATCCTCCTAACTTATTTCTTCCCAAGTGAAGTATTTTGCCACAATATGTCCTTTTTGCATACTGCTTCCCCTCTCTCTTAGTCCATTTCTCCAATTTCCATATCCATCTGTGAGTCTAATCTGCTCTCTGTTATTCCTGCAACTCCTTCTAGCTTTCTGCAGTTTGAAAACTCAGAAATCAGGTTGCATCATCTTCATCAACAGACATGGTCCTCTCTTACTCATGGTTTTTAGTGCTTTCTGCTGTCCTCTGCAGGCTCGGGCACTTCTTGCAGATTTTTGCTGAGCACCATGATCTGGAGATGATGGTCACTGAGGACCCAGAAGAGCCTCAAAATGGATGTCTTGGTCAAAAGACTCAAGATGTGAATAGTTCCTAAACAAGTACACTGTAAAAATATTGAGTAGTGTCAAAATGTCTTGATGCATCTTTCCAGTTTGATGAGGAACTACTGGCAAGAACTTTTTGATGTGGTTTCTCTGTCCTGCACAGTTTCATGTAGATCATTCTCTTCATGAATATGCCATGTGAAGCAGCATTGGAAACCATATAAAAATGGAGCTATATCTAATTTACTTCCTTCTTATTTGTAAGGTTATTGAACAAAAACTAACTTTATTTGACAATAATTTACAAAGTTTCTCACAAAGGCAAGTGACCTCAAAATCATTACATGCTTACAAAATACTATGTGTGATTATTTTCAGACTTTTTCCTGCAAGTTTTGGTCAGACTGAAAGGTTGGTGGGGCCCTGTGAAACCTACTTTTGGCTCATAGAGATAAACATTTACTTGCCTTTTCTCTGTCCTCTGCACTCTTTTGGCTGGATCTGTGCTATTGGCCTCTCCAGACCTGTGTGTGGAGGATTTTGCTGTCCGTGGCTATGACAGCCGGAGGGCAGAGGCAGCGTGGAGCAGGGTGCCGGTGTGGGGCAGCGCTGCGGGGGGCTGGCGAGCCTGCGTCAACCCAGACCGCTCTGGTGACCTCTCTGGGAGTGAGAGGACTCAGTTTCTCTCCCTGTGTCATGCCCAAACCACATCTGCCATGGCCACTTCCTCTCACATACCGAAGATATGCTTAGTGGCCTGTGGTGGTTGTGTTTCAGCAGCATTTGGGTAGTTAGGTCTTTCTGCTTACCAGCAGGTTCTGCTGGGTGTGATAGTATTCAGGAAAAATCTTTATTCAACCTGCTTTATACCTGATGTAATCATCTGAAGTAGGTGTTGAATAACATCAGAACCTTTGTTATTTTCCTCTCTTATTAATGTCCCCAAACTAACTGGGCTTTCTGCTCTGTCTTTTGAGTCTGGGATGAGTTTAGGTTACCTCTGAAATACAACCACAGGTCTCTCCCCTACCTATCACTCCCAAATAAGCTGTACATTTTCTACATTACTACTTTAGTTGTCTGAATTCCAGGCAAGTTTCTCTTGTGCCAGTTAAATCTCTCACTTTTTTTAGCAATAAGACATCAAGTTCCTCCTGATTTATTCTTCATGGCTATTTTATTAGCACATAGGCTTTTAAAATGATGGCCAGAGTTTGCTATTTGTTCTTGTCCGTTTTGTGACCTTACAGTGAACTCCAGTATCTCTTTTCTTCTCTTCCCCTCTTCATATTGGTGCTCTTTTTTTTTTCATTTTTCCATCACTTCCCTGGGTTTTGACTGTTAGTCTGCATTGTTTTAGTTGATGGGGAGAATTTAGTTCACTTTGTTGTTTTCTGTCTTTCTTCACTAGATGGATAATTGCAGAATAGTGGGGAATCTGTCTGGAGCCATTATTCCATGATCAAAGAAGTCAAAGCATTCTTGGTGGTGTCCTCTGCACAGCCTGTGTGTGCAGCCCCACCATGTCCATGTATGCCCCTCTTTGCCTGGTGTTTTACTCGAGTCGGTAGGGTCTCAGGTGATGCTGAGGCAGCCCCTGAACCTTCTTGTTTGGCCTAATTACTGTCCAAATTTGTCCCACTTCCCCTAGGAAACCATGGGCTTGCTTTGTGCATTTACTCTTCCATTTTTTTAAGTAAGAGAAGCTTTCCATCCTTCCTGAAAGAGACCAGAACTCTGGATGGTAGGAGGTCACTGAGGTGCCTGAGTACCTGGAGAGGAGCAGAAGCACTTCCCACACAGGCAGGGCATGCCTAGGCTCCTGATAAATTGAAGAGCAAACAGCAAGGGAAGAAAATCAAGATCCTAACCAAGGGATACAAACTTCTAAATCGTTTTTAAAAAAAACTTGGGAGAAAAATCTTGTGATGTCTTAAAAGTTTGTAATTTCCTTGACAATATTGTGGTCACCTGCACCACTTGATTGCTCTTTCCCCCTTACTTTAAAGATGGTGCAGTCTAGTGCAGTGTACGTGTATTTGAGGGCCTCTGTTCTACTTAGTGACCTGACTCCTTGGGCTTTGCCATGAGAACTGATGACTAAACCGACCCAGAATAAGCAATTATCCCACATACTTTTTGCTTGCAACAATTTCCACAGATTAGCTGTGGCTACCACCAGTACTTATTGTCAAATGGCATTCCCTGCATGTTTAACCATCGATCTGACACCATAACTTTTCTAGTTAGTTTCAGACTCTTAACAGCAAAAGTGATTTGCAACTGTATTCCTGAAGACATTTAGGCACAGATGCAAATCAGCGTGGTGAATTTAAGACTATTAAAAACTTAAGAAATTTTCTTAATGACTTTATAAGGACTGCAATAAGATACTTAGTAAGGTCTCAGAAGTCCATGAACCACAAGCGGAAAACCACAGCTTCAGATACAATCTGTTAGGAATTAGTGGTGAATTCACAGTGTTTGTTACCTGCATTGCTGCTAGCAAACAAGAGGATGCATGTGCTATCTATTTAAGCAGCAAAGATTAGCAGCAGCGGTTTCAAAAGCAGTCAGTTTACCCCATTGATGTTGATCTGGAAGGGCCTTCAGGATCTAGATTATTCTAAATGTCTCGTTTCACATTCCCCCCTGTCACCATATTGCCATATAGTTTTTATTATGGGGGAACCTGAAATCCAGAAAGATGTGAGAGCCTGAAATGAAGAGATATCGCTGTAAATAATATAAACCTAGGTTAGTGCAGTTGTAGTTAAATACTCTGTGATTCTTCATCTTTAGTACAGTGTTAGGAAATGATATCCATGGGTCCCTATGATGTAGTACCCACTACTTCTATAATTATCAATTGTATAATTTTACATGGAAAATGCAATTGAAATATAACTGTCTGTCACTATGCTACCCTCCACAATGATCATAGTGCTGATAAAATTCTCCCAACTATAATAATTTTAGTTCTAATGTATCAAAATTCCTTGCAAAAAGACTTCAAAAATATTTGATATTTCTGTTTCTTCTGAAACTCTGCATTTTGCATGCACTTTATAGGACAGAATTATTACTTTCCAGCAAGCGCTTCCATGTTTTTACATGATTTGTGACTTTCTTACAGAGTGTGTCCCCTTCCCATTTGCAAGAGTGTTGTCTTTCAGCTGCTTATTTTCTCCTGTTGTTGCTGTAATTCTTTTAGCAGGTTTATTTCTGTTATACATCATTGTATAAAAGTTGTACAGCAAAACAGATCACTTCCTAAAATATCTTTGCTTTCCTAGAGTCATGGAGTATGTGATGTGTAACCTATTCCGGTGCATGATTATTTACAGCACAAGGAGTATGGACAGGGTGGTCCAGTTGGCAGTGCCCTGGACCACAACTTTGGAAGACCCTGATTTCCTTTTTGGCTCTATTACTTATTTGCTGTGTTTCTCATAGTAGATAACTTTAACTTCATACATCTTCCCTGTCTAGTTCTGGCTCAGATGTAGTATGAAAATGCTTTTAATTTATAAGCAATGTTTAGTACAATAGGACAGATCTTGTTCTTTAGGTGATGCTTCTGTAATAAACACTCAGTGCATGCTAAGTAATATTAGAAGAGGTACCAAAGCATCTAAGAAAGTGAAACAACATAGGAGATCCATTTGGGCAAACATTTGTCACAAAAAATTTCATCATGGTCCCACTACTTCTAATTTCCTACTTCTGTATTTATTCCTGCACTATTTATTTCTAGACTTTTCAGAACTTTATGTGTAGACAAAAGCTCCCATTTTACTTCATCTGTTCCTCTGACTTCGGTAACTCTAATTCTGGTAACACTGTCACTCATTATTACTGCGAGAATTATAGTATCTTGACTTCTGGGTGGCTGGCATCATAGCAGTTTGGGCAAGCTGCTTTGAGAAGAGGGAACTCACTTTTACAGCTGCCAAGGTAATTTTCAGCAGTTGAAGTCCAACCACTGATGATTTTATATTGATTTCAGTTTTTAACAGAGAAAATAGTCATACCAAGGGAGAAAAGCTCTTTTCAGAAGCCTTGGTCATAACTTTCTATCCATGTCAACACTAATTTTCTGTTTTGTGCAAATTTCATTAGTTTTCAGGCATTTTAAAGCAAGAATAAATGGCTAATGCTGAGAGGCTGCAGGAAGGGAGTGCTGGGATTTGTGTCTGTTCAGTGCAACAGGGAGAACTCTGCCTGGACATTGAAGGAGAAAGGAAACTTCTTGCTGCTCCTTTGCACTTCTCTTGTTTCCAGGGAAATGAGTGGGTGAATTATGATTGGCATTTCACCTTTTGCAATATGCAAACTTAGAATTTACTACAAATGTGTTTAGACCCTTCTGGCAGGGAAATGAGATACATAAAGTGTAGGTTGTCAACTTAATTCTTCTTTCAAAAATTGTATTTGAGGGGAAGGAGTGCTTTCCTATCAGTGGAGCCTTTAGCTATAGTTTTTGCACTTTCAAAGTTATAACAAAACTGACTTTTTTGGTATGGCAAAAGTGTAGAAAGGGTTTCTCTTTTTTCACCTTCTGATATAAAATACTACTGCGAAAAAAAAGAAATATTCCAGACTTTTCCTAAGTACTTTGCTGCAGAAAGGTCTAGCACAAAGAGGCCTTTGTTTCACAGGAGTATTTAAATCTGTGGTAAACTCTTGCTCTTTTGTGTTCGGGGGTTTTTTCCTTCCCCAGACAGGTGCCAAGGAGCTCTTTGACATTTGTAGAGCAGATGAGATGCCATTTTACAGTTGTATCTAATTGACAGAACCTTACATAGACTCTCCATGCATCCTGCCTTGGAAAGTGTGGGCCATGAAGTTTTAGCACTTTTTTCCTCAGCAGCAGCTTGTTTAACTCACTGCCGGATGAAGAGTGAGAGTGATAACTTCACTGGCCTGTGAAGCCTCTTGGGAAGAGGCTTCACCTCTACCTTCCTGGTGCTGAATTTGCCATTTTGGCTGGTTGGTCACTTGCTGTTGACTTGGCTACCATACACTGTATTAGGTATAGCCAACAGATGATATTGTGTGCATGTATTTCAATATAAATAGCAGCACTCTGTGCTTTCACTTGTCTGTGAAATCCTGTAATGACAGACATAATTGAGTATGTGTAAAAAACACGAAGATATCTGTGAAATGCTGTCTCTGGAGATGTGTGAATGCACACATCCCTCCATGCCTTCTTTCCATTTCAGACTCCCAAAGGAGGGATTTTACAAATGTTCAATTTTGGGATTCCACAAATGGTGGGGGTCTTATTTCTAAAAGTGTGGTGGATGAGGTGGTCTCAGAGAAGAAAATATGGCCCAATTGTTTTTGCTAATCTTGGCTTGCCACCATACTCAGTTCTTGCACATACATATGTCTCATACAAAAAACACATAATAACTGTTTCAAGTGTAACTTCTCCTGAAGGTTGTACACTCCCTGGCATGTCTGGTTTACACAAGAAAACCACATTTGCAATGTGCTTCCAGCATTTAAATCCTGAAAGATACATGTTTCCCCAGCAATTGCCTTTTTGGAGAAAGCAGGTCATGATTTCCCTTTCAGAAAGGTAGCTGTAATTAATAGTGATTGTCACTGGATATGACCAAAAGGGGTAGGAATATCCAAACAAGTATTTAATGCATTTCAGTTGGAGTATAAATGAACAAACAAACCCCTTGCCCACGAGCAGCTGTAATTTTTAGAATTATTCTTATGAAGCATATTGCGTTTGAGATTCTTGGCTTCCTTGTGCAGCAGCCTGTCCCTCTGGCAACTGCCATCCTCAGTCATATCAGTTACATGCTGCCACAGCCACTCAAACATCTTGTGCAAATGTTAATATTAAAAGCAGGCCAGGTGGTTGCAAACTCTGGGATAGATCTTCAGTTCAGTAGCAAAATTATAGGATTTACAAGTAGCCTGTATAAAAATTCTCCAGTTCTCCAGTGACAGTGGTTATTTCTGTGGCACTGGCATGCAAAGCATTTCAATGCCCTTTGTGGCATCCTTGATACCTGTAAACTCTAATTCTAACTTGCAGCATTGTATCTTGGCCTTTTGGCATGAGTGCCATTCAGACATCCTTTGGAGTAAGTGCTGGCTGCTGTGCCAAAGACTTTCACGGTCTGGTTTTAAATCATTAAAATACAAAAAGTATTTATTTAAAGAAAAAAAAAGAAAATATTAGAGAAATCGTAAGAGGTTATGTAGCCAACTCCAAGCCCCAGAGCGGAATCCGTTGTACCAAAATAATGGGATGTTGGGAGGCTCTCAAGAACAGGTTAGACGGTGATGAAGGCACCCCACTGACCCCAGGCAATCAATTCCATTACTTTTATGAACCTTACAGTTAAAAAGCTTTTTCTAGTGTTTAACCGAACATTGCCCCTGCTTCAATTAAACCTGTTCATTCTTGCCCTATCCCCAGTAGATAGTTTGTTTTCCTTAGTGAAGCAAAGGTTTCACATTATTCGAAAATTATTATCCTATTCTCTGGCAATTTTCTTTTGTCTTGGATAGAGCACCCTCATTCTTTCAATCTCTGCTTGTAAACACCTCATTTGTGTGGTTGTCTTTGACATTTTTTCTCATCAGTCCGTGTCAGTCCTGACATCTAGGGCACACTGTGTCAAACACAACCCAGAACTCCAGCTGACGGCTTGGGCTTGGTGAGCAGCGCACAGATTGCTGCATCTTGCACGTGGTTCTGTATCCTACTGGCTGTAGGGGGTATGTCCTCCTATGAAACTTGCTCTTCTGCAGCAAGATTACTTTTTTTGATGCATGTTCAGGAGCTATTTTCAAGCACTCTGAGCTGTCATCTGTAAATTTAATGAGCATATTCTCTATTCTACTGGCCAGTCTGTTAATTAAAATATTGAAAAACAGATCCCTGCAAAACCTCACTCAATATATTTTTTCCCTTTGGTGCCAACCACTGAAAACTAATCTCTGAAAGTGTTTCTTTCAAGCAGTTGTGTACCACCTTATAATGGCATCAGCTGTGTTGAATAAGGTAGAAATCTTACTAAATTCAATATGTATTCCAGCTGCTGCTACTTCTTATCCACTACCAATTATCCTCCAAAGTAGGAAATTAGATTGATTTGACAAAATTAATTCTTGTCAAATCCATTTGGCTGTTTAAAACTCTTACAGGATAATAGGGTAGAAAAAGAAACATTATATAACTCATTTAGGTGTCTTTCCAGCCTCGTGCTTGCCCTCCCTTAGCCTTCTTGAACTCTCTTCTTCATGAGCCCTCATTTGTAATTACCATGGCACAGGAGTGAGAACAAGAGATGGAGACAGAAGTCATTACTACTGCCAAAATCCTTGTATCTTGAAGGCAAGCCTGGGCATTCTTGGATGAAAATGAGCAGGTTAAGCTTATTTGAAACCACCAGGCTTACTAAGTACTCTAACACTGTTTAGCCCTTTGACACTGCCCTGAATTTTCTGTCATACCTGAAGCCTTTTACAATCCTTTCTCATGCATCCATATGAAACAATCCAGCTATTTAACCTCTATTGCCTGTGTACATACACACTTTGGGAAATGGGTGCTATAATATTTAAAACCTCTTTCTCCCTTGCTGAAATCTGTTTACAGATCAGGATAATATTGTGCATGTTTGGGGGTCCTTTGAATTATTTTCTGTTTGCAGACAAACATAAACACTAGCTAGGCAAGTACAGGCAATAGAAAGCATACGTTTAAATCATGTTTTGTACACTGAAAACTGATTTAAGTAACTATCCAAGAGGATAATTATATTTCCTTTCTATTCATAAGAAGTCCATATTTCTAGTAGTATGTGTTTGGAAAATGCTAGGAGTCAAAAAGGTATCACAACACTTGGAGAATGCTTTTAGGAGCTAAGGAATTTGTCTTTTTTGACAAGTCAAAAGGCAATCTTTTCTTAGATCTGTCTGCACATGCAGTTTACATATACAAATATAATAAATAAATAATAATATACAATAAAACAATAATTTTTAACTCTAGGAGTTTTATATTTCTAAATAAACCCCTGAAATTTGGTGAGTAATGAAAATTGTCTACATGAGACCCAATACCTTGCTGACATCTTACTGTGTGCTTATGTATTCCCTAAATGCCTCATGTGTTACCATGGGAAACCTAAGGGCCACATAGGCTTTTCAGACTTCTAAGCAATTGCTCAGATAGCATACCCCTTAGAATCATCCATTAAAACCACCCAAAATAATTCATGGAGCTGCAAGTCATGTGAAATGAAGTAATGGATTTTATCTAGCCCAAAGCCTTGTGGGCTCACTGCCCATCCCTGCTGCTGCCTCCTCAGCAGTGGGGACAGCAAATATAGACTGAATCCATAAGGTCACTTGGCTTGTCCCTAAGACACAGGGTTACTACTGCTCTCTTTTATATTCCCCTTACTAATATAGCAAATTTTTTTCATTAATTTTAATTCTCTTTCACATAGTCTGTCCTCAGTGACACACAGCAATGACCAAAATGACCAGTTTGTATACACAAATAATGTCATTGTTTTATGAGCCAGTATTTCAGGGCTTAAAAACACATACATTTATCTCATTGCCCTGAGTTACACCCTCTTGAGCTTTCATCTGCAATCTGGCTTTCCCCTTGGTGTTTACACACCCTTCATGCTTTCAGATAATTGCTGCATCCTTTCCAGTCCCTTTAACCTTCATCTAGCCAAGCAACAGTTGTTTGTTTAAATTTATTCTCACAAATCACATCTTCCCGCAGAAGTCAAAAGGAACATGTGATGCACTTCTGGGATCAAATGTATTAGTAATTTTCAAAAACCCCAGTCTCAATTACTTTTTGTTAGTCATATGTTGCTACAGGATACACATTGTACTGAAGCAGCATATTTGGCCTTGTAAAACAGAATTGCCTAATTATTAAACCCCTGTAAATGAAAATTCTTTTTTTTCCCTAAGAACTAGAGCTACCAGCCTACTCTACATATACTTAAACAAAAAAACTTCCCTGTAAAACTTCATCAACATGGAGGCAGTGCAGTAAGCTCACTGCCCTCAAGGGCCGTTTTATCATCATTGATGCAGTTGGTTGAGTTGTGGAGGGTAAATTCCTCCCACTCACACCACCACAGTCACAATAATCCTTCTGTTCATGAACTTCCCAAAATATTTATTGAGAGAATAGCTTGGAGGTATGTTTTCAGCAATGCTTAAGCTGGTTTTCACTTGTCTTTTTTTTTTTTTTTTAATTACATTTTGGGAGGGGGTTGGCCAGTGCTTAAAAGCTGGAGTCTCAGATAGATGGCTTCTTCTCATTTTAATTACTTTGACAGGCACCTCTCCTTTCCAGCTGAGCTACCCTAACTGGAAGCAGCTGCTCCTTGGAATTACTCCCCCTCCTCACTGTGTTGCAGAAGCGCCTCGTGCCCGTTCAATGAATTTATGGACATGAAGTGCAGTGTGGGCCTGCTTGTTTCTCTCTTTTCTCTATTATTTAATGAAGTTTTATGAAGTGAAACATGCCATTAACAATATAGGAAAAATAAAATTTACAGATTGGATATGATTCTACGCTTCTTTCATAACTCTTGTTAGTGAGTGAAAGCAGGTTTTATTATATTTTTCCATGGCAATTTGAAACTCTGATTTGAGAGAGTCCAGAGTGATTGATGGTACAGCTTGCTGGGCAGTGAAGAATAAGGCTTCTCTAGAGGAGCACAGATTCTGAGAATCAAGCTCTTGCCTGTGTTTACAGCCACAGCTGAAATGAATACTTATCATCTTGACTACATTGTCAGAGTCTTGTGAATGCTCCAGATTTCATCACTGGCTTGATTTATTTAACATCCTAGCACCTGCAGCCAGTGATGTAAAAATTTCAATTTGCTGCTGATTTTTAAATAATGGAAATGTAAATTCTGGGGTTTATTTTTCAATAAAAGGATGAAGATGTGACCTAAGTGCACCCTAACGACTTAGACAATTGAAGCTGAAGCACTCCAAAAGTCTTACTTTTAAAATTTCATTATATTTAAATGCAAGTGTAATATTCAGGTGCCTGACATCGGTGATTTTTGAACATTAATCATTATAACAGAAATTGCAACACAACGGCTTTGCTGCTTGCTGGTCAACTGCCATTTGTTTTTCTGTAAACTCTCTCTTTATGTACATATCTGGGCTTGCTGCATGGCACACAGGTCAGCCAGGGGCACAGCTCTGATGTGAGGATGACACCCATGTTTTAGTCAGATGTGGTGCTCTGGAGAATGGGCCAAAAGCATTTCAAAGGAAGGATAGGGCTGCTGTTTGGAAAGTGAGGGAAGAGAGTTGATGAGAGCTCTTTCTAGGGATGGAAGCAAGAGGAGAAGCTCTGGTGATGGAGCAGGAATTACCCCAAGAGAAACTGACCTAAAAGAAGAGGTTGAAGCCAGTACATTGTTCTCCAGTGGCTGCAGTAGGGAGAATTGACCTCAGGCTGACATGATACTCAAGCAAACATCAAATTACCACATCTGGTCACCTGTGCCTAGCTGAGAGCATCAGGCAGGCTTCTTTGGTCAGCTTCTGCATTAACTAGGCCCACCTACTCCTTCACAGCTAATATATTTATGTGACTTACAACATAGGTTCATCAGTTCTGAATCCTTGTGGGACTGAAAGTCAGGCTTTGGTAGGGTCTGTTTTCTGCTGGTTTAGATGGGGATGAGAGGAGGGGGAGTGTATTAACTTTCAGAGAAACATCTGAGGAAAAATTTTTGTTCTGCTATGTTTTGGGGCAGTATTTAATTGAGTAAATTGAGGAATGGGTGTTAGGTGAAGTGTGGAGGAGGTGACTTTTGGACGGAAGCAGTCTGTTCTGAATGAGATGCTAAGCAACTCTTCCTCTTTTGTTTTCTTCCGACTGTCTACAGTTGACATGTTTGGGTCACATGTACTTTGTTGTAATAATATTTTGTTAAGGGCAACTCTGTAAAGTATTATCTCTATAACAGGCAGATAACTTTTTTTTTTTAAGACCTACATTTGCATTTCATGCTTGGTTGCTTTTGCAAAGATACAATTAATGAAATTGAAATTATTTAAAGTTCTTGGGTTTCTTTTTCCAGGAAATATTTCTTTTTAAAATGTTAGTTTCCCTTTGAAAGGGAGATGCAATAAGCATCATCTCTGAGGTGCATACATTTTTATCTTAAAAATTTGTGCTGGTCACAAAGTGAGTAGTAATACAGGTGTCACTCTGTGAGATTGTTCATCTCTGTTGATGCTCTTCTCATCTTACCACAGCTAACTTGGAGTGATGCTTATATCAGCACTGAGCTTCTCTGAAATACACAGTTACCACACACTCCTGAGTTGTACCTTATGCCACTTTTATGATGTGCTTTAGGATGAGATCATCACACTCCTTTTCATTAGTAATTTACTAAGAGTTTCAACAAAGGAATCAAAGGACACCGCATTTGGAAAAAGGACAGGCTGAAGTTCTATTCCCAGTTTTGAGGCTAGCTTTTCACGTTTTTTACTTCCACAGTTCTAAAATGATCTGGGAGAAGAGCAGCCAAAGGACACCAAGCTAAATACTTCTGTCTCTATGGCCTTTGTAAGTCTCTTACCAAAAATGGTTTGTATGCATCCCTTCTAGCAGCCGCTTATGAAAACAATTCAATCTGTTGAGCAACATCCTGTGAATGACAGTGCAGATACTACCCCTAGGTATCTCAAAGGATGCTGAACTCCTTTCTGAAAAATTAATTAAGGTTTAGAAAACATTTTGTAAAAAGTGCTGCAGAAAGCTAAGAAAAAAGTGAATGCTAACTATTTCAATGTTGACAAGAAAAAACAACACATCAAAACTGGCTTTGTTGTGCAGTTAGAGAAGAGAAGATGCTGAGTCTAGGTAAAGAACGCAGAGGTAACAAAAAGAACAAGAGTCTTAGTAATTTCTGGAAAATCTCCAGACAGTGCCTGACATTGTGAGAAGCAGTTGGAGTCCTCATCTGTGGGCACTTCCGGAGTGGCTTGATGTGCACCTAAGCAGGGTTGTGGCTGTGGTTTCCCTTGGGATATGTGTTCCTTACCAGTCATGCTCCAGCTCCCAGAGCCCCTCCACTGGCTGAGCTAGTGCTATCGCCTCCCCGTCAAGAAATGTGCTCCATGACAGACAGGGGAACTGGGCAGGATATGAGAGGCCTCTGTGGAGCATATCTGTGGGCAGGAAAGGAAGGATATGAACCTTTCCTTTCTCCTTATGAGTCAAAAGATATCCTTCCAGGAGGGCTGTGATGCTTGCTGGTTTTAGATTTCTTGTCCTTATATGATTTGTCATGTAAAGTCACAGCTACTGTATTTTAAATGAAGCCTGACAAGCTTCACAGTACTTCTGTGTCTACTGAGTGTGGTGCTAGCCCAAAATATTAAGACTACAGGAATAATTTCACTGGGTGTATGTCTCTCCCACCTTCTAATTTTTTACTCAAATAGAGTACTGATATCTAGGGGAATGATAGATCGGGTGTAATGTGCAGAGTTCAGACTTCTATCAGAATAAAGCAATTTGTTGTTCCTAACTGCTTTCTACTGATAGAATTAAACAGACCTAACTCCATCTGGTTTGTTTTGGGCATATTAGTGTGCCACTCTCACTGGGATGTGCTACTCTAGTCATGAGGCTGGCAGTAAGACGGAGCTGACAGCTAAACCTCTAAAGGAATAAATAATTATTTCTGACCATACAGCATATAGTATGTGATCTAAATACCGTCCATTTTAAAGCCATTGGATAAGTACTGTCTGTATTGCTTCTAAAATCAGAAATATTTTATTTTCTATAGTTGTCTAACTGGCAGAGGGTGCTGAAACGTGATCCTTTTGGAATATATAGAAGTCTGATGTGCAAATTGATGGGTCATGGATGCAGGATGGATCTTGTACTCACTCATAGTTTGTGCATGTACATTGTAGGAGAGTCTGGGACAGTGACAGCCTGTTTGTCAGATCGATTGATGGGTCAGGTGTGTGGGTCCCCATTCTATCCCATGGCAGAGAGCAGTTTCTGAAGCAGCCGCTGGCATGTCCGCTTTCTGTTGGAGAGCAGCTGCTGGCCCCTTTGGCTGATACACGTGGTCCCTACTCCAAAGGACCATGCTACCAGAAATAATACTACTACTTAAACAGTTCTTAATGAAAATAATTCAAAAACGAAGTTCAGGGGCGAGGTAAAAGAAATTATATTTTAGAAGAACTTTGAAAAAAAATGTAGCAAGGACAATGAGATAAAATTGTTTTAAGATGGATCTTGATAAGTTGATGGGATGGAGCCTACAACCACTAAGAACTGCTTTTCCAATCAGACTGTGATGTGAAACTTAGTGTGTTTCAATTTGATGACCTCCACCAAGCAGGAAGAGGGAGAGAGCTGAAAGGAGATGCAATCACTGGTAATAGTATGTTCCATTGTAATGTGCTTGTGTTAAGAGTTTTAGGGCTTTAGCAGGTCACCTGCAGGAGCTAGCTGGAATTTTTATTTCTCCCTTTCCCTGCAGCCTCTCTGCATACAATAGCATGCTTATTTATTTCTCTGAGGCTTTGATGTTCCGATTCAGACTTGATCTACTGGGCAGGGTGTTGTTGAGAAACCTCACGTGTTTTGTTGATGCACGCGGAGTTAATTAACAGATCTTTGAGCAGGAAGCCATTTCCCTCAGGTCATCTCTCAGGAACCCATAAAGTTTGGTGTCCATTTGCTCTGTGGAGCATGATCCCCTTTCCAAGGCAACCTGATATTACCCTCTTGCATATAGTTTAAAATTGATATCAAAGTGCTCGAAGTTGTAGATTTCCTGGATTAAATGCCTTTGATGTGAGTGACAACATGTGTTGTGATAGTCTGGTTGTGATAGTGCGTGTTGGCTTTTCCAGTTTATTTCAATGCATATTTCAATTTTTCCCTATTAAATGCTTTGTTGAAACACTTACGTGACATTGTGGTGAGATGGCACACACCACTTTGGAACAGAAAGTTTGTAATCTATTGCCTTAATAACTAAGAGGTTTGTGTTTGAGGTTCGTGCTTTCCACAGAGAAAGAATTTGTCCTAGTGAGGGCCACCTCCCTAAACTCTCTGTAAAGAAAGGAGAAAGATGAGCTTCTCTATGGCCACCTTAACCTGGAGCTAGGATCCTGCTGCGAGTATTCCTCTAGAAGAAAGTCCATCTCTCTTGAATACAGACCAGTGCTCTCCAAGTTGGTTAATCCTGCCTGGTTTGTATATGTGGGGAATTTACATTAACTTTACACCCACATGTAGCTGATGGAGTGATAGGAAGACAGGCACATATGCACGGTGCATCTGCCATAACTCGGCAAGACTAGATTGACCACGTATGTGTCAATTGTTTCCGTCTCCTCTTCAGAGATTTGCACAACAACCTCAGGGAGCCTCATAGCCACATTGGGAGTGCAGCACACTGGGTAATTGTATCAGGATTGCTGCCCTGCTGCCTAGTGCTGCCCTGAAGGTGCACAGTGACCATTTTTTCAAGATTTCTGAATGTTACGCACCTGGTCAGAGCCCTTGTCAAATGTCATAAAAATCTCAGAAAATTGACCAGATTTATTTCTTCCGGTAGCTGTAGAGAGGTCCAGCACAAGATGCTTTTAGAGAACAGTCTTTTGTAGATGTTGGAGTTATCATCTAGGCAACTACAGATAAAACTGCAAACAAAAACTGTATTCTAACATGCCAAGTTTCAAATAATTGGTTGTTTTGTAGTAGCAGTTGTAACAAAAAATACTGCACTTATAGCTGGGCTTCAAAACCCTTGTAAGATCTGAGTTCCTGCTTGTTCTAAAACTCCCATACTCTTGTTGCAGCTGATTTTTGTAAAATGTCCCTGGGATTTAGTTCTGTAGGACATTGGCTTCATTAAAATAGAGGAACCCTGTCCTATTTAGAAGGAGGGGGTAATTCTACTTGAGGGATGAGAAGGGAATAATTTTAGCATGTCATATTCATTGAATATCTCGTGAAAATGGCACGTTGTGAATGTCTGAAAATGAGTAAATACTATAGTTGCAAGACCACAGAAGATGGTAGCTATTGTAAACTGCTGTGGATTTGTTTTGATTCTTTCACGTCCATTTGGTTTTAAAGCAACTGCTCCTGGAATCATGTGATTTTGCAAGATCTTTCTTTCCTTATCTCACTTACTTGAAATCAAAGGCTCTGTGTTTCAAATTAAAGGCTATGGGGAAGACTGCCACAGCCATGCATCATGCTCCTCTGATGAAAGCTGCTGCCTCCACAGAAGGGATGACATAATGGCTCAGGAAGCAACTCTGGGACCACCACAATTTACAATCTAGTTTCTGTTACCTGTACTGCAAGGCTGAAAAGTGTGGCTATTCAGGACCTGCTTCTGGAAGTGATGTAGTCATCACTGCACAGAAGCAATGGTCGCGGTGGGTCGGCAGGGAGGGGCCAGGCACTTCCCAGGTGGGAATACTTCCCCTTGCACCTATTTGATCTTAATCTGTTGCCGCCCAAGACACAACAATGAGGGGGTTTAGGCTTTGTGCTGCAGAGTTGTTGTTTTGTTTGGTTTTTTTCTTAATATGCTTCCATCTGTAAAAAAGACAAAGTACAGAAGATAGTGTGTATGATGAGCCCAGAATACTTAAATCCTGAGATCAAGTGTGCCTTATTCAGATATTTTAAACTAGATTGACATTACTACTGCAAGTGGTTCAACATTAATTTCAGAGGGTCAGTGAGTAAATTACCCCTGACTAATTAAACCAGTTTTGAGTTATGCAAGCCATCTCAGAGTACCAAGAGACTTCACTGACACGCCTTAAGTCTCGTACTTCGTAGGCTTATAGTTGTGTACAATTTAAAGGTCAATTAGAAGAGATTTTATACCTGGTTTGGGCCTTTCATTTTTTCTCATTACTAGTCAATAAGATGCATTACACAGGGTGTATCCTACATGTGCATCCTAAAGGAGGGTCATAAAATCATCAGTGGTTTCTTTACCACTTTCTCTCAGCATAATTTTCTTTTAGTTTTTCTGCCTCTGCTCCCCACCTCCTTTTCTCTGTTCAATTTGTGCTGTTGACCATACTCCAGCAAAAGTGCAGTAACAAAGTGCTTGGAAAAGTTTAGTCCCTTTCTTTGTGTGGCAGTTGATGAGAAAGGAAGTGTTTTGGCCAGCTTTTTTCTCCAGTGCTAGCCTACAAACTAAAATACACAATCTTAGCTTTGAGGACAGAAAAAGAGCATCGCTGAGAACATTGAAAGAAGATGAGTGCAATAACCCCACTTTACTTTAATTCATTCTTCAGATACTATTTTTAGCCCTGACAGCAGATGGTATCATTTGTTGCTCCAGCCCTCCCAGGCCACCAGTGCTGTGCCCTCAGTGGGAGCCTTGTCAGCTGTAGGGCTGGTGAGTGGGCTGAGAGGAGCCTGGTGCCAGGAGACCCCAGGGCTGAACAGAGAGCCTGGAGGGGAGCACAGGTCCTAGGGCAGGCTCTGAGTTGTATTTGGGTGGTGCAGGGCATGTAACATACAGCCTGGCAGTAAGCAGGGCAGGAGGGATGTTGGAGGATTCACTGACTGCTCCACTTTGTGAGCTCTCAAAATGCTTGGCCAGTGTGTGACAGCTGCGTATCCATTAAATACATCCATTTCCCTGCCACCCTGTGCAGACAGGTGCTTCCAATAAATGGCAGCTTGAAACCGAAGCTTTTCAAGAAGCATCTAAACATTTCAAAGCTTAGGAATGAGCACTAAAGGATGTCCTTGCTGCTGGTCACAGCAGAAGCTGGGGGTGAGGTGTGAGGTGGTGGATAGGCCTTCAGGTCATTCTTCTGCTGACCTCTGCCACTCCTTCCATCCACAGGCAGTGGGGTTTGGCCTCTGTTATTTACTGTGCCTTCCCCAAGAAGTGTGTGTGTGTGGGCACTTAGCAGTTTCCCAAGTAGAATGCAGGAGCATCGCTGCTGCTGTCTGTAGTTAGTAATTATTTAATTCGACTATAATGGGGATTGGGGGTGGTACCAGGGAGCATAAGGCACAGACGTAGGGGAGGCAGCGTTCTCAGAGTCCCTCCCCAGGGGCGATAGGTGACGGACCACCGCTCCTCGGAACGATGCGGTCCCGGTACCCAAACTCTACACCTGAACTAACAGGGTGGCCTTTGCCCTGCCGCCGTGTAATGCCTGCGGCTGACACGTCTTCCCAGAGAGTCTTTCCCCGGTGTTAAGAACGCGCTGTTGACTTGGCCGCTGCAGCTCCCGGCCGTCAGGCGAGGCACTGGCACAGGGGTAACGAGATAGCAACAACAAGAACTGCGCCAGCGACCACGCGTGTCCTGACACCGGCTCTTGACTTTTGGGGTGTGTGCAGCCGCCGGGGCGGCGCTTCGGGCCCTTTGTTGCCGCCCTGGGGCGGCCACATGCGCCGGGCGAGCCCACGGGCGGGCGGGGAAGGAAGGGTCCTGGGCCGCAGCGGCACCGCGGGCCGCTCTGTCGCTGGGTCGAAAGTTTGAGGGGCGGCAGCGTTGGGGCCGTCCCNGGGGAGCCGGCGTTGATCCGACGGCCGGGCCGGGGCATGGAGGGAGAGCGGGCCGACGGCCCCGCCGCCCCGGCGGAGAGCGGCACGTCGGAAGTGTTCGCCCAACTGTGGGCGGACGTGATGGGCATCCTGGTGAGTGCGGTAGGGACGGGGTCCGGGACCGGGGCGGCCGCGGGGGCAGCCTGCCGCGGGATGGATATATGGGGTTGGGGTGCGGGGATGGAGATGCGGCGGAGCGCTCGCCGGGTATTCCCGACACCTGCTGCGGAGTTTGCCCGACTTGGAGCGTGCCCGCCCTGTGCGGGCGCCTACGTCCCAGAAAAACTTAACTTCACTGGCAAAGCCACGGGTTGTGTCGGTGACCGCCTTCATCGCGGTTCTGGAGTAGAGCTCTCTGGGCTGTCGTGGTGGAAGGGGCGGAAGGGCCGAGCACCGCCAAGGAGCCGGGTCCGCGCAGGGGCTGCCCGCTGGCGGGGATGCACCCGGGAGCGCCGGTTCAGCCGGATCAATGGGCGCATTGTCCCCCCGCTGTCCCGGCGTGCCGCCGATACAGGGCAGTTCGGGCCGAAGGCGATGTCGCTGCAGCCTTTGCATCCCCCGCACGCGTTTCGGGGTGAAGCCCCGCGCGTGGGGGGCGCTGCCCCGCGGCCCCCGGGCACGGCCGCCCGTCCCGCAGCGCTCCCGGGGCCCCGCGGCACTCCCAGGCGCCGGCTTTGGTGCTCTGACTCCCGGTAGTTTTTCGGAGACGAGTTGCTCGGTTACGGCCCGTGGAGTTTCTGCGCCGGTGATCTTCTGAGGAGGGACTAATCCCCGTAATTCACTGGTTGCAGACAAAAGAGATGGCCCCAGTAACGAGGGCTCAAGGAATTACGTTTAATGGGCACGTAGCGTACCGACAGGACAGACTGGATGGCAAACAGTAAAAACACAGGAGGAGTCAACCCTTTATTTCTACTTGCAGCGAGAGAATAATATTTACTTTAGTTTGCAAGATGATAATTATCGCGGAGGACTGCCACTCAGCAAAAAAACAAATACTAACGTTATATACGTACTGGAGCTGGCAGCCTTCCAGTGATACAGGAATGTGGTAATCAACAGTGGAGTGCCTGTTTATTCATTTTAAAAGCAAATGAATTAGTTTGATGCTTGTTAGTTTTTGTTGAGTTTTTGTTGTTAGCATTTAACCAGCAGACTTTCAAGAATATTATGAGAAATACTTTTTGGAAAACTGCCATCGAACGTAATGAATGGTAAACCCATAGGATCTAATTCAGAAGAAATGTTATAGAATCGAATAGAGAATTTACTTAGCATTTTATGCTGCATATTTTTACCACATGGACTTTATTGTTAATATTCAAAGTCAGGTTCAAAAACCTGTCTCATTCCTTTTCTTCATAGAAATTCTCCATTGACTTGACATTCAGTTTAATAGCACCAACTGCGTACACTTTTTCACTGTTAATGGTTTTAATCTAAGAATGCAAGCAGAGTCAGTTCTGCCAGTTTGTAAGGAGCACACAGTTGGTACTTTATGAACAGTCTCTTTCTCTCTTTTTCTGGCAGGTTTCAGTACTGCATTTAGTAAGAGCTAAGTGCTATTGGATGCCTGGGAAGGAGTGTTTGAGGAGGCCAGACCAGCAGCCTAGCATGCTGAAGCTCAGTGCAGAAAAAGATCTGATTGTCACACAACTAATAATTTGAATAGGTTTCTTTTGGCCATACAAGCTAGTTTCCTTCCTGGGAAAATAGAGCTATTTAATTATTATTTGTCTTCTAATAAAACTGTGCTAAAATAATTTGTCTTAAAGTTGGTCAGCTTTACAAAAAGGAATCATCCTCTGATCATGAAGTTGCACAATTGTAAATATGAAAAGATACTTTGTGTTGGGTCTCCTATAAGAGGGAAGACAGAAACTTCTCGCTGCATGCTGTCAGTTTTCTTCAGATGTAGATTTTTAGAGTTTCTAGTCTTTCAGGCTGCAAAATAAGGTCCTGATAGGAACTGAGTATGAATGTACTTAGTGCTCTCTCCTTGTTTGAAGGCAGTGAAGGGGTAGCTCCTGTGCCATTTCCACTGCTCCTCATTGTGGTGCATAGAGCTTTTTCTCTTTCAAACCTGTGCTGGAAAAGGCAAGTAGTGAACTGGAGTTGTGGCTTCCAAATGGGAGTCAGTAGCTGGTTGGTTGTAGCCCGTGATGCCACATCAGTGGCCTGCGTAGCTGGCTTGCTTCTTTTGCATTGTCAATTATGTGAGAGCATGGGTCTTAATTTCCTGGGATCTGTAGCAGTTCATGACTCAAACTGTCTGGGGAGCACAGATGTAGACACCAGAGTGATTCACTGGGGATGGCTCTCTAAATGAAAAAGGTGGTGCAGTGATATGCTGACCAGGTTGGCCCTGCAACAGCCTGGAAGCTACCAAAGGAATGCACTAGCAGGGGGAGAGAGGCAGGAGAGAAGAGCCAAGATCCCTCTTGTGAGCCTCCCACCTGCAGCACTCCATGCAATGCTGGGGTCCCCAATACAGGAGAGGACATGGACCTGTTAGAGCAAGTCCAGAGGAAGGCTGCCAGGATGGTCAGAAGGATGTAACATCTCTCCTGTGAAGAAAAGGCTGAGATTGGAATTGTTTTGCCTGGAGAAGAGAAGGGTTCAGGGTGACCTAGCTGCAGACTTCCAGTACCTGCAGGGAGCCTACAGCAAGCATGAAGACTTTTTACAAGGGCATGTACTGACAGGACATGGGGGAGTAGCTTTAAACTAGTAGAGGGTAGATTTAGATTAGATATTAGGAAGAAACTCTTTACTGTGAGGGTGCTTAAGCACTGGCACAAATTGCCCAAAGTTGTAGGTGCCCCATTTCTGTAAGTGTTCAAGGCCAGCTTGGATGGGGAGCTCTGAGCAAGTTGGTCTAGTGAAAGGTGTCCTTGCCCGTGGCAGGGGCGTTGGAACTAGATGATCTTTAAGGTCACTTCCAACAGACACCATTCTTTGATTCTGTGATCTTGGAAGGGGAAAACTGGAATGAAATTAAGAAAGAAGGTGATCATCAAACGTTTGTTGATGGAATGAAAGAGAAAAATGCATTATTAAGCCATAATTGTAGGATGACGCAGGGTGGAAAGAACCTCAGGCAGCATCTAGCCTATCCTCAAGCTGAAACAGGGAGAGCTCTGAGGCCAGGTGAGGTTGCCTGGGGCTTTACTCAGTCATGTCTTGAAAACCACCAGGGACAGAAACTGCACAATCTCTCTGTGCAGCCTGTTCCAGCAATTTGCTGTCCTCACGCTGAATAAGATGTTTTTCATAGAAGTGATAAAATGCCTGATTGTCCCCTCCTCATACTGAGAAGTTAGAGTAGTGGGGAAGAGGAGAGGAAGGTGTTGCCTTCCTCCCCCTAGCCCTGCTGGAAGTGTGGTGGTGTCTGCTCTAGGTGCTGAATTAGGAGAGGCCATAGTGTCAGCCCTGCTGGTATTCAGTACTGAAGTTACTTGAAATACAAATTGAGCCCCTCTCCATATTTATAAGGATAAATATATTTCATTGTTTGTGTGTTTT
Source organism: Promerops cafer (assembly GCA_013398275.1). NCBI lineage: Eukaryota > Metazoa > Chordata > Aves > Passeriformes > Nectariniidae > Promerops > Promerops cafer. The sequence goes on along the minus strand of VZSE01014389.1, from coordinate 2,081,048 downwards.
TAGTTATGTTTCTTAAAATAGGACCTCATTAGGAGGAACCTGTGATGTTAAATCCCAGGTCTGGTGGGGAAGCAAATAGTTGTCAAGTGCTGCTTTTAAGAGGCATATTTTATGGACTTTGAAGTCACATAATGGCCCTATACTTGATAAATACTGAGTGTATGCTTGCAGGTCTTGTTGAAGTAAGTGTGGCTTTTCCCTTTTGCACTTTTCTAATAAAATATTCCATAGGTGCAGCTGTGGTATAAGCACCTCAAGCTATTTGTGCTGTTAACGGGGCTTGCTAGATAACAAAATTATACCCAAAAGCTTTTGCTTAGTCTGTAGCAAGCACATGCTAGAATGTATTGGATAATTATAATTTTCAGTGTTTTGAAGCAACAGTGGATGTTGGAAGTGTATTAAGGTTTTAGAGAGAGGTGGACTCTGAGTAGTAATAAAGAAATTCTCTGCATCGCCAAAACTCAATGCTATAAAATGGGATATTTTTGGCATAGAATCATATATTGTGTGGTGATAGCAAACTCTTGGTTTGCTATCTAAAGGTCTAAAAGTTTGTATGTTATGAGATCTGAGAACAAATTTTGATATGAAATCATGAACTTCATTCTTCTAAAGATTCGTTTTCAAAACATTGGCTATTGACCTTAGTACAGGGAAGTCATTCCAGTGCCCCTCTTGTTTATGCCAAGTTCTTCCTTTATATATATATAGGAGAGATATCTAGGTCAAATCCTGACATTAATGAAATCACTGGCAAAACTCTGATCAATTTTAATAGGAGTTTCACCGAAGAAAGTGTCTTATTTGTGTTAGGAGATTTTTGTCTTCAATGGCCAAGATGCAAAAAACACAACAGAACTTGAAAGAGATGCCACAGAATTAGTAGTCTTTCCAGCTTTTTATTTCAAAGCAGTATCTAGTTTCTTGTTTCAAACTACTGAATCAATTATAACAGCTGGAACAAAAAAAAATGTTTCTTTTTTTGATAGTATTTTGTGGTTACATTGAGAGAAAACCAGTCCTTTCCTACCACATGCTGTTAGTTGAAGAGAACAGAGTATTTTGAGGACAATAAAGGACTTGGCTACCAAGAGCCCTACTATTTACATATATAATCTATCTTGGTCTCCGTGTTTAAATGACTATTTGAATTTCTTATCAAAGTAATAAAGAAAAAAAAAAGAGAGAAAGATGCCAGGTGATAATGCTGCTGTGATAACTTGTAATTGGATACTGGCTAACATACTTTGGAAAGAGGAATTTGATATTAAGCTAGGTAGTCTGGATATCTGGAAGGATCAGGGAAGTAGATCCCCTACTGATAAAAGCAGTTGTAGAACTGCCAGGAGGAGTTGTGGCAACTAACACCAGCCAAAGATTTCTTCCAGGATTGCTCTTCCTTAAACCCTCATTAAATCAGTGTAACCTGCTATGGAAATCTCTGCTCTCTTGCTCTCTCAGTTTCTTATTGGGTGACTCTGTTTTTCTGGCGTCAGATTGGCACCAAAAGGTCACTCCAGCTGAGATCATGGACGCTCAGCACAGCTCTGTGGAAATGTGCAGGCAACTGAATAGCTGCCTCAGGTAGATATGCTTTTGAAAATGCAATATACTGTTTTTTTATGGTTTGTATTGATGACATGTCAGCAAAGTGCCTGTGGCACTGTGTAATTAACTCAAAATGCGCTTTGGGATATTCTGATTCAAAACATTTTTGTTCATTTATTTGGAGCATGTTTTCTAAAGCATATCCCACTTGCAACAATAAGGATAAACCCAGAAGGCCTGGCCTCTGCTTTCAAACTAGCAGATATTGTTTTCTATTTTACAAAACCATGGAGGGTATTTTGCTTTCAAATAAAAAAGGCAAAAGAGAGAGTAACTGACTGTCAATTTAGGTGATGGATTCAATTTTATAATTTAAATTTAACCTGTTGCATCTCCTTTGCCTTTCCATGAAATGTTATGCCTAGCAATGCTAATCCCTTTATGAGGAAAGACAGCTCACAGAGATAACCTTTGGTCTAGGCTTTTTCTTTCACGTCAGGGCACATAAAACAGATGCCTCCATCAGAGAGTTTAGTCCCCATAAGACCCTACACCATGAGGAGTGATAAGAGCTTTTGGTTCTGGTGCCTTCTTCATTCTTTCTTGAAAGTAAATTCTTTCTCTTGCTGATTCTCTGTGAATACCAACTTGAAAATACTGTTTTTCTTCATACTTTTTTTTATCTTTTGAAAGTCAGTCAACCAAGCTCTCTGTTTTTTAGGAGCGGGGGAATACAAGGTTGCTAGAATTTGCCTGTAATGATGTCTTCTTCCTTTTGTGGATGTGAAAAGAATGGCAGCCTCTAAGCAGAAAGAAAATGTGAGAATTGATGTGGAAAAAGAAAAGGTGTTGCACATGAGCACTTAAATGACTTTTATTACATGTGATGCAATATACTAGGCTACACATGTTGGCTACCATTTTCTACAGTCAGGTGAAAGCCTCTTATTTTTAGTGTATCTTAAAGCAAATGACATTTTACAGAAATAGGTAATGATTAATTTAACTTAGTCTGATGCTGTGTAGAAATCTGTGTAAATTAGTGCTGATTGTGTCAAGTGCTGTGCAAACAGGAGCAGAGTAGAGGGACCAGGGCACAGAAGTGGAGCATGGGGTCACTGCTGGATGTGGCACAGGGCCAAGGGATGGAGGGAACAGGTAGTGCCCCGGGCAAAGGAGTTTGAGTCAGATTCTCTCCTTCCAGATCAGGTTGAACTGTTCCAGTTTTAGCCCTGGGCTATGTTCCTTCAGGACTTTTTTCCCTTCAGAGGTGGCATTGTGGAGGAAAGGGTACTCGGTGCTGGTGCACCCAGCCCTGCTTCCTGCTCCTTTCCGGGTTACGCTCTTGTCATTTGTATATGGTTGTAGCTTTTCCTTCACGCAGCAGCCTGGGCCTTCTTCCTTTCTGCTTACCCCATTTTGACAGTATTAATGGCCATAGAGTACATGCTGTGTTCAGACTGTAGGAGGTTCATAAACACAGGAGGAATAGGAATTACTTTGTAATGACCCAGCAAAGTGGTTTGTCACAATATCTGTTTTAAGGTTGAATGCTGCTAACAATTTTCCTCTTGGTGATCGCTTGAAACAGCTGATGACTAATGAACCTGCCACTTTGTCTGATGGCATTATTAGTGGTGGGAGGAGGAGGAAGGTGGTTGTGACTGCAGGGATGCTTTGCAAGGATCTGGATTCCATGTTTTTCATTGAGAAAATGGATAAAAGGAAGAAACTGGGTTTCATACGTGTAAGTCTAAAACTCAGGTTTCTACTATAACAACATGTTCTCCATTAAAATATATGTAGACATGTTGAGTGATAAGGTAAAGAGATATGAAGGGGTTTTATTTCTGCCTGACATCAAGAGACAACTCATTGGCAGGGAAAAATTACAACATGTTTTGGGCACAAGGGTTCACAATACAGATTTCTGTTATAGAAAATAACGACATTAAAAATAAAAGGAGCTACCTGTGCCCTCTCCCTGCACAGTGCAGTTGCTGTGGTGTGGCTCAAGTGTGGGCGTGCTGGCTCTGCTTTCATCTTCTCGAGGCAAGGGGAGCGTTTTTCCTGGCTTATGGTAATAACAGAACTTTCTTGTCTGCTGCCGTGTTTGAAACACAGACTTACAATGTACTGGGTTTATTTGAACTAAGATTAGTGTAATAAAATACTTAATGGTTTAAGTTCTAATGACACCTGTATAAGCATTTTTGGGCTCCATACTAGTTTTAGAGGCATGTTTCCTGTGAAGAGCTGGAAGTTGAGAGTGGGGATTGTATAACCTATCTGGAAAACAGTTTTAAGCAGGGTGTAGCTGGAAAATTGGATGGACAGCCTTAAGAGTATAATACAACAATGATTTATAAATCACACTTTCAGGTTTTTTAATGGAAAGTCATACAATAAATTGGAGAACTGGTTTCTAATATCCATGTCACAGTCTGAGTGCAATCTGGTTGGAGTGCTGTTGCAGATCTGCTGTCCTACAAGCCCATTAGACTTTGGTGATTTGACTTCCCCGTGGCCCTGCATGGAGATGCTCTTGAGATCAGTTTGCATCATCAGGCCTCCAGATGAAGATATGTCTTTTCATGTGCGTGGGTAAACAGACCATAAAGGTTACAAGCATGGTAATACAATTATCTAGAATATGAATACATCCTTCTATGTTTCATTATTTTTACTGGATTTATAGTGATACACAGTGCTTTTTGCTCTTTGTAGGTAACAGCCTAGTCATATTTAATCTCACAGTGTTCCCCACCTGGAGTATATTCTTTGTGTGTGGGAGTGTGTGTAAAGGAGACTAGGTAACTGTTTAATATAATAATAAAAGCAATGCTTTGAAAGCTTTACAGCAAGCATGACAAGAGCTGATACATGATAGTGGAAACAGTACCATGCTTATTACAATATTAAATTGAGAGTACATGAGCAATCTCTTGATTGTGAGATGCTCCTACCCCTCCTACCTGCAACTGAAGATGCTTTGTGCAGTGCTGAGAGGTATGACAAAAACAAAAGATAAACAAAAGATAAAGGGTCTACTTTCTGCACTGTTTACATAAAAACTTCAGGAGCCTAAGGCATGAGTTTATTTATAGTGGAGCAGTGTGTGGCCTGTAGGCTTTTAAGAAAAAAGGAAAATGCATCTTTTGTTGTTCTTTCATAAGTTCAGATGAGTTGAGCCTTCTGCTCCTTTCCATGCCAGCACCAGGCTGACCCTGCTCTGCAGAGCTTGCTCTTTGCTTCACTGCAACGCCAGCACAACTCGATGGAGGAAACATGAGAGCTCATTGCACCATGGTGGCACTGTTAAAAGTTCTGTCAGTGAGTGCCCATCCACAGCTGGAGCTTGGATGAAAACACGTGCTAAAGCTGACTGCATAGCATAGCATTGCACTTCAGAAAAAAAAGCGTTTTAGGCTTTTAAGGAATTCTGCTTGCCAGACTAATATCTTGTGAGTCATAATATATACCTTTAGAAATGATATGTCACTGCTGAAGAATCTGTGGGTTTTACACATTTTACATTTGCAGGGATGTTTGGATGTTTGTGTTCTGCCTGTTTATTATCTCTGTTTATCTGTATCTGTTACAGTTCTGAAATACTTTCCTTCTCTTTTGATTCTGTGCTTGCTGTTTTCCAGCAGACACATGCTGCATACTGCAACTAAGCCAAAAGGGGTTTTTACACCAGAAATTTCTAGTGCAATCCTAGGGATGGAGTGCAAATTGAAAATACTTACTTGCTATTGCTAAATTAAGAGTCATCTCCTTTCACCATCCATGTCAGAGGTGCTTCATATTGTTATCAGTATCACTGCATAGACTTAACGCAGCCGTCAGTTGTACAGAATAATATTTAATACTTTTGAGTTTTGGAGCTTTAGTGGTTGGCCACTTTAGTGCAGTAGCTCTGAAAGCTGATGATAAATCCTTTGCATTTAAACTGCAGTTTATAATCTCTGAGGATGAAAATAAGAAAAATCCTGTTTTATAAATAAATGTGTTTGTATTCATACATAATACCCACCAACACTTGGAAGTTTTGATTTCCACTCCATTATTAGGTTTCTTTCCCACCTTAGAATTCATAAATAACCATTGTAAAACAGGAAGAGGTGTGGGCAGACTACATGTTATATGTCAGCTGTGGTTCCTGTCTTCAGGTTTCCATCTTCAAGATGACAATATGTTTATGCTTTAAAAACATGATGCTTCAGAGTATGTTTTGTTATATATCATGTTTTATACAAGGGTTGGAGAGAAAGATTTCCCTGTGCAACATCTTATCAGGGGACTGTTAATGATACTGTACTTCAAAACCAAAAAAGCTGGTAAAGAGAGGAAATTTTTAGAGGAAATTTTTCTTCTCAGATTTGGGGGAAAGGTCTTTTTTGTTTCTTGTTTAACAGTGGAGACTGCTCTGTTGTAGGTAGTGCCTGTAGGTAGACTGCCCCTCCTTAAAAATTCTGTTTTCCTCTCTAATTACACCTACCTTTATTCTGAGTGGTTTACAATGAGACAAGAAATGGAGTCTAATCCTGTGCAGTCCTGCTCCACTGTGGTGCTGTGTACTGAGTTGAAGGGACACTGGGATGTTTCAATTCAGTGACATGTATTGTTTGCTGCTCAGCCCAAACCCAGCAATGCATTGTTTAGATTTTGTGTCAGGGAGTGAGTATATATGTGCAGATGGATAAACTTTGTAAAACCTAAGCTTTGCATGATAGCTGTCTAAACTCAGGAAGTTAACAGGGAACATAAGGTCAAGGACCTCAGCAAAATGGCATCATGGTGATGATAAAGAATAGCTTCATACCACATATGGTGTGTGGTCACACATAAATGAGAAGGGAAAGGGATCCTTCTGCATATCCTTGTTATCCTAGTCCTGATGAGTCTCACTGGGTTTGGTTAGTGTGGAGTTTGAATTCCTAATTACCAAAAGTAGGAGGGGAAAAAAGAGGTGGATGTTCTCAATGCTGCTTTTTCTCTCTGATGGAATGGTACTTTCTTCAAGTAATCTTTGCCAAGTTACATGTGGGTTTTAATCCTTGTCTCAAGTGTATATAGAATACAAAAGACTGTACAAATCTTCATTTTTCATCTGCCAAACCTAATAACAACTACTGCAGAATGCTTACAGTTAGTTAATTATTTTATAAACTGCCAAGAAAGAGAGAGGAAAGGGGGATAAGAAGGTATGTTAACTCCTATGTTGACCCTTCTGCCTTTCTTAAGCAGATCTGTTGCTGGGGGGGCTTGAGCAGTTTACAAAACCAAAAAATTAAAAAAGAGCGAAGCAGAGGTTTTTCTCCAGACTCATGCCTCTCTTAGGAAAATACCTCTCATATAAAGCGGAAACAGAGGATGACAGGGGCTGGAGGTGCAGTGAGTCAGTGTCCAGAGTTGTATTTCTGTGGCCAGAAAAGCGAAGAGTCCCAGCTGAGAAGAGTAACTTGCAACTGCTAGGAAGAGGGATTTAGAAGGATCATGTGAAAGGAAGAATTGCTGCCTTCATGGCAGGAAATGGCTGGAGCACGCACCGGGACCTTGGCAGGGGAAGGTCAGTGTGCAGGCTGGCTTCCTGTAGGCCCAGAGGAGGTGGCTGAATGGTGTGGACATCAGGGAGCACGTGAGAAATAAATAATGGAGATTTAAGCTTGGTTCAGAAATGAAAAGGCTTATTTCAGGCACTGACTAGGGATATCATAGTGCAAAGTAAGCCTTCATGTCTAGTTGGGCACACCTTGTTTTGTTTTTGCTTAGAGACAAATGCAGACTATAGGTGGGTAACCATTGATGTGTGTATGAGTCATGTAAAACTAAACCATCAAGGTTTTGCCAGCAGATGCTTTGAATGGGTAATTGGTAGCAGAGGGCTGGCTAGCTGAAACAAGCTGGGGATGAGAGTGCAATTTACTGTTTTCGTAGGGACAGTCTGATGCCCTGTTTTCCCGTTCATATGTAACTCCTCCTGAACCAGCCCTTGCATCTCACAAGCTTTGAAGAGATTGCCATATTTGAAAACATATGATTTTCCTTTCCCTTTGAAAGAGTCATACAGCAAAATCTTTGTTTTCTTTCAAATCCTAATTCTCTGTGAATGAAGGAACTTATTTACTATACATCCTTTGTTTTAAAACTGATAATGGTGCAGACTGTGAAAAGTGGTGTAACATCATCTTGCTCAGAGAGCTCCCTGCTGGTTTTGTGTTGCTTCAGATGCAGCCTGGTACAGAGGTTGTCCTACCACTCTTGCTGGGTTTGTGGGGTGGTGTTTTCTGAGACTGTGGTCACTTTTTTCATCTGAGAAGCAGAGTCTGTGAGGAAACTCCTTCCATCAGAGACTTTCTTTTCATGATACTGTCACTTTTACAACTAGGTGAGATGTTTTTCTTTGGCTTGACAACTGTCCTGACAAATGGTTAGTTAGCAGGATGTTCACCTTTTGATGTTCATGTCACTGTGCATAAAGAGGGCTCAAGTGAGGGCTTAGCTTGCCATCCAAGTCCAAGTGTCTTTATCTATGGTTGTTTTCTTTCAGCCTGTTGTTCAGGACCTTGGGTCAGTGAGAATCAGCTACCGGGTTTTGTAGAGACAGTTTTTTTGTGAGCTTCATTAACACTGGGGTTCTGCCAGCTTCTGCTTTTTATGACCTCTGTAACCATATGGGGCTTTTCAAACTGTTCTGTGCCTCAGTTTGCAGTGCATCTCTGTGATGTGCAACACTTGAGTTACTAATTCAGTCTGCTGTAAAAGCAACATAGAATCACAGAATATCTAAGTAGGAAGGGACCCATAAGGATCATTTAGTCCAACTTCCTGCTCCTCACAGGGTACCTAAAACTGAACCATAAGACTAGAAACATTGCCAGATGCTCCTTGAACTCTGATGGGGTTTGTGCTATGACCAATTCCATGGAGAGCCTGTTTCAGTGATGGACCACAATCTCAGTGAAGAACCTTTTCCTAATCTGAGCTTCCTCTGATGCAGCTTCATTGCGTGTCCTCATGCCTCTTATCAGTGGGCAGAGCCACTGGACTGATGGCAGCCACAGGATTAAGCACTTCCTTGAAACAAGCATGACATCCTTCATGTCCCCCCTTCAGAAAAATATGGGCTTGAAATAACCTGGAGATACAGCAACCCCACAGTTATTCAAGCCTAGACTCTGTAGGATGTGCTCTGTTGATAGGCAGAAATATTCCTCTTTTATTTGTGTAAGAGGCCTATTTAGCCTAATTAGGAAGTGCTTTGGCAATGATGAAGGAGTGTGAGCACACAGGAACGCAAAAAGCCCTTCTTCGCTGTACACAGATAAAGGGAAATGAGTAAATAAAATATGGAATCCCAGAGTGGAAAGGATTATAAGCTGGCAAGCGATAGAGTTCTTATTGCTAGGTTGATATCCCTAATTGATATAAACATGAAGCCCTGTGCAATGGTACTTAAAAGATACGCATCTAAATAATATTTAAATAGATTCTTCATTTTTAAGACCCGCTGGAGTGTAATTGTATTCAACTTAATTAAATGAACTGAAACCCCTTGATAACTGTGCTTTACTGTTCCTAAATAAAACACTCTCCAAAGAGACTTGAGGAAGCTTAGTTAAGGCAATAAAAAACCTGAGCCCAGCACCATGAAGTTTTGCATGAGCAGTATTATATTTAGTTCATTTAGTACAGTACCTGCAGTGGGTGAGACTGTGTTCACACTGCCATACCTCTGTTAAGAGTTAAAAGCTGAGGCTTCACTGAAGTGCTTCAGGGCAGAGTCAGCCTTTCTGGTTTCAGATTTGTATGAATGTGGGGTGTCTATTTAAGCTAGTTTATTAATGCTGCGGCTCTGTGCCAGCACAGAGCACGTGGTCCCTGCAGGAGTAAGGGTTTGCAGGGATAGCACAGGCTATGGAAGGGCGGGATGGGCGACATTGGTGAGCCTGGACAGAGCTTGCTTACAGGAGCTACAGGAAACTATTTCTTCTGCTGCTAAGATTACAGGGGGAAACATGGATCGCTGCCATGCTCAATTACAGTTGTTTCCTTTCCTGGTAAAAGACGTCCTGTCAGGAAGCGGTAGGAGTGAAGGCGAGGTTAGTCCCTGCTTATGTAGAAGTGTTGGGTGTATCCTCTAGGGCTGCAAGCTGCTGAATTTCTAGCAGGAAAAAAATAGAAAAATATCAGAGTTTGAGAAAGCAGTTTAAACATCAGCGTTATGGCTTTCCATGCCTGGCAGCTGGGCTGCCCTCTGCACTTGCAACAGTAAATCAAGGCCTGCCTCTGTGGGACACACAGTGCCCTGTGCTGGTGGGCATCTCAACCAGGATTGCTGATTTCCATACTCCAAATAAAGGGGAGCGATCCTGTCATGCCTTGCTGTGCAGAGCAGTGTTTTTTCATGCTTCATAAAAACAGTTTGAGGTGAAGGCAGATATTCGAGATTTCCTTTGCCCGTTCTGAAATCTTAACATGGATAGCAGGAGAGCACCTTCCTCTTGGCAGTCAGCATCCAAAATGGCACAAGTGGGAGTAAGTAATTGTGCTTGCTGTCACACCCAGCTTCCTGAGAGCAGCATTTCTTAACGCTGGGATGCTCACTGCCGAGCTGGGTGATGCAAGATGTAGCGCTGCCCCATAGCTCTTGCCGTGAAAGTGCAGATGAGGTAACAGGCTCATCCAGCCATGAGAAACACAGGGCGACTGCATCCCTGCTGGGCTTTCCCAGTGCTGTGGAGTGGGAGAGGACTGTGCTCTCTCCTCTACCTTTCAGTAGCTGCAGCTGGGGGGAAGGTCCCATGCAGGATTTAGCTGCTGGGGTGGAAAGAAATGAGGGAAGGCATGGAGTGTTCTCCTTCACTGGTGCATCTCCTAAGCCAGTAGTGCTGGGTTTCGGTGGGCTGGGGAAAACTGTCCATAGGGACCTGTGCGGGATCCTGGGCCTGGCTCTCAAAGGAAAGCAGCAAGGAGAGCACAATAATACGCTGAAGAGGCAAGGGGGAGGGGCAGGGGGAACACAGAAAGAAGGATGAGAAGTTTTTTTGAGTGAACTTTCCTTTTTCTGGACAAGGTATGTCCTCCTTCTACCAAATTGTCCAGGGGAAAAGCATAGCACAGTTCAGTTTAAAGGCAGTCATTCTCTCCGGCCTTGACACTTGGAAAAGTAGTTTTGTTAGTAAAACTAGCACATAACCATTACCAAAGTTTTCTTTCTCTGAGCAACTTCAACACCTTGGGGAAATACTGTAAACAAGACTTGCTGAGCTTACACACTTGTCCTGGATAGTGTTGACTACTCAGTTTGTTTTGCCTTGAAATATCCAAATATTTTTTCTTTACATGTTTTCTGTTTAGATTTTTTCGGACTACTCTTTTAATGATTACTCACACCTCATATATCACAGAAGATTTGTTTTTGTCATACTGTGCTACTAGTAAATATAAGGAAAAGAGCTTTAATGAGACCTCCGTCACTATTGCAGCTGATATGGCTGACTCCCTGAAATATTTATTTAATCATCTACTTGAGATGTTTGCATATCTGTTTCATTAGACCCTAAGTTATCTCAGACATGAAGCCACCCCCGTAATATATGCTAAATTTCCCAAATCTGAAACAAGAAATTCACCTCCATCTCCTTAATGGTGCTTTTATCAGATATATGTACATTTCTTAACCCTTGCCATTCTTTTGTTTACCATTTGTTTCTGCTCGATGTCTCAGGCTAGAACCCACTGCAGCTGGTGCACATGAAGTGACAAATTTTCACTCAATTTGAGAAAAAGTCTCAACAGAGTGTACAGAAGGAGGAGGCAGCGAGAGCAAGGGAGACAAAACTAAAGAGAGGTGATGTCAGGTGCAGCTATTACCCGGCTTAAGAAGTTAACTTATTCTGCTTTACAAGCTCACAATGGCAACTTGTAGCTGACTGCTGACCAGTCTGGTGGATGGTGATGGCCTTTAGGTATCAGAGCAGACAAGGGTTTTGAGTTACATTTTGATGAGCTTGGTGCAGAGCACCTCAGGGAAAGGAGGATAGAAGATAATATACTGTTATTGGGGAAGCTGGACATTAAGGCTTCTTTGAACTAACTGTCATGAATAAAATTTGCATATATTCTTGTCTGTCAAGACCTGGTTCTACTTGTGATAAATACCAACTTTTTAAGTATGTTGGAATGCACATTTGCATAGATGCAACTTTTTTGTTAGCATGCATATATTTTTATTTTTTCTGTAGAGGACTTCCTTGGTTGCAAGCCACAGAGAGGGATCTCAGCAGTGTGCTTTAAAATTTCTTTTAATTTACAGAGGGAAAAGCAGAAATCACATTCAGAATGCTTTTTCCAGAGATGCTTTGTTACACTTTCTCAAATTCTTTCAAAAGAATTTGAGACTTTACAGTAAAAAGAGGGGCGAAAAAGACTGTGGTGCTTCTGGTGAAGGAAACACTTTATTTGCAGAATTTTGAAAAGAGTAAGAGGGGGATTTGATGTAAAGATAGGGCGAACAATATATGTATACATATATACATATATATAAATAAAACCTGCATAACTCTGTGGTTTAATATTAATGTTTTGGGTCTAGAGTGACTGCACTCTGAATTCTGTGGGTTGTATCAGTTATTTCAGATAACTGCTGCAAAATCTTTGATATCAAAGTATACCATTGTGCTTTCTGCTTATTGTACAGAATCTATAACTGTTTTAACCATGCTGCAAAGAGCTTGACACAGTAGTATCACATCTATTTTTGTAACTCTGTCTGTAAAGCCACATAGTTTAATGACTCAACCCTCAGATGCCATAAAAATTAATGGAAAGTCTATTGAATCAGTCTGGTCTGTATGTTCTTTTTGTTCTCACAGTGTCTGGCTATAGAGAGGTCAAGGGAACCATGACAACTTTCCAGCATCCTCAAAAATAGCTGTTCTCAATATAAAAATGTCATGACTTTTATACTGAGTATTTTATGCCGCCTTCTGAATATCAAGGCAAGCGCTGGCTGCCTGGCCTTGCACTTCTGTCTCATTTCTGACCCTGCTGACTGTCAAGACAGGCTTTGAACCTGTCATTGCATGGATGGTGGAGTTGTTAACTCTGCTGAATGGAAGATTGTCCTTGCTGAGCCCTAGAGATAGAAGGGAGTATTTCTCTAGCAGCTTATTGGGTTCATTTTTAACACGAGCATTTTGAAGCTGTGCCAGAAGGCAAAGCATCAGCCCTATTCCTGGCAGAAATACATTGGTAGCAATGGGTCAGAAATGGGTAACAATTATAATGGAGCTCTGCAGGTTTTCCTACAGATGCCTATCCTCGTTGTGTATTACTGCAGTAAACTGAGACACAAGCTCTAGCCAGAGAGGTGCATGCAGGTTTAACTCTTGTGTTTGGAAAAGGTTTGGATCTGATTTCAGTCTGCCTCCTTAAAAAGAACTGTGAAGGAACCTGGAATACAGTGTCTCAGATTAATCAACTGTAGCCTGAATTCAGGTGTTAGTATATTTTGGAATGCAGGGAGTTCTGCCACAAGTCCAGGGTCGCTTAGGGAAGGATGCAGAGTTTCTCAAGCTTTTATGAGATTTTATGATTAGTAAAAATATCTAAAAAGGGGTGGCATCTTAGTCAAAGTTTTCCCATGAAAATCTGATCATTCCTTGCTTTCTAGCTAAGCTAGTTCTGCTTAACTTTAAACATCTTGTAGGATGTGTGCCATGTAGATGAAGTCCTGTCAAAAACAGTGTGTTTATTAGGCACGAATATGTTTTCCTGCAGTAGATGTTCTCAATTCACTGCATTTTTGTCCCTCCTTCCTTTTACCCATCTCCCCTCCCCAGACAAGCCTGTTCGCTCCGGCCCACGTTCTGGCTTTCATTTATGTACTTCTTAGAGCTATCCAAACCAAAGGTATTATTGAAATGCAAGGTCATGTTCCACAAATTTTTAGTAGGTGTCCCTGTTAAAATCTAACTGCCAGAAATAAGCTGCTAATGTTTGCAGTGACTCTCCACACAGTAGTCCTGTGTTTCAGGCGTGGAAATGGATTTTTCTCATCTTAGCTTGTAAAGGTCAAAAAACGTGCCTTTGCCAGGGCATGATTGCTGCATGTTGTGAAAAGAGCACCTTCCATTTGCCAGTGCCATTTCCACGTTCATTTATACTTCAATAGGAAAAAAAGTCAGATTGTCTTCTTCCCAGTTTCTGACTTATTCCTAAGATCCCAGATTATGCATGTGCTGTGGCTATAGCTGCAGGAGCTTTTAAGTATTGAACTCATAGAGTTGCATTGTGTGCTGTAACCTGCATTACCATGTGCAGATGGAGACCCATCTGTCTCACTGAACAAACAGGCTTCTAGCATCCACATCTTTTTACATTTCTGAGATTGATGCAGTTACGTGAATTTCACCCAGGGGCTGGGAGAGTGAGCACATATATCTAGTAATCAAGACCTCTTTTCTGACATTCCTAATATCTGCCAGAATATGAGGAGGATATACTGGAATATGTAGCTTTGTAACACATTTTTCATATTCTGAGACTGAAAAGTACAGAGTAAAGTAGTTGTATTTTTGGAAGATTTTTCTAAAAATCTTATTCTGCATAGAAATTTATAAAGAAAGTATGCATGCTCTGCTAGTGCCTAATCTTTACGTACACATGCAGGTTGATCAAATGTATTTGTTACTTAGCAAAGTCTGTTGTTCCTCCTTAGCTATTAGTGTTTTTATTTTATTATACTATTAAAATATGAATCGATTTTTACTTAATTTTACAGCCAGCAGAGCTCTCTAGCAAAACATTTTTCTCTTTTACACTTTCAGATGTCAAATACAAAGGATTCCGCCAAGGCGTTAAACTAGCTGATGTGCAGTGACCGATAAATTCTAACTTTATAATAAGTGCCAGATCGTTCCAACTTTTCTTTGTAGTCACTCCATTAACAGGAATCCCAATGGATTCCTTTGGTATTCACATGCATATCAGAACTAATTCTCTGGGAATTTCAGGGCAATTCATCATTTTGCGCTGTGTTTTATGATGCCAAAAAATGTTGCATGCATACATTATAAAATGGAAATTTAGGAGCGCACTTCACAATTGAAAATAGAAATCCGAGATAACTTCTGTTTTCATTAGAGTATTAAATCTTCATTTTTCATTTAACCCTTTATGAATAATGGGTTGTGTACTTTCCTGGCTGTCAAACTATTTTGTGGAAGAGTCTGTTCAGTGAAGTCTTGGGGAACCATGTTGTAACTTCTTAGCAATGAAGTATTGGGGGAATGGTTTTCCTGCTCTATATTTGTATTGCTCATAAATTTTTTTCCACCAGAGAAGACCTGTAGGATTATATAGCAGGAACATTGCAGTTTGAATGGTAATAAACACAATTGGTGTAAAACACTCTTCATGTTAGTGCTTTAACTGTTAAATTTGTAACAAAATGACAGAGTTTATTACGAGGTTTTGGTTTTAAAAATGTTACTGACAGTTCAGAGCATTTCAGAGGCTTCTGAATTACAGATAGATCAGTAAGAACAAATTTGAAAGCTATATATTTTTTCATTGCTCACATAAGGTGTCTTAAATATGCAACCCATCTATATCAAAAGGGGACATAGTGGTACATGACTGAAGGCTTATTATAAATTACATTGGCTTATTATTTTTTCGTATCAAATAACTGCTTTTTCCTACCTCTGAAACTAAAATGGCACTCCACACTTGTCTAAACCTATGAAAATTACCACTGGGTCTTACTCTGTGCATCAGAGTGAAATAATTTTAAAATATTGTTAGTTATGCTTTTAGTGTTCTATTTTATTAATAAATCTAGAGATTTTAAAAAACTTTTCAGACTATTCCTTTGACTCCATTTGTAAGGGAATGTATGACTTATCAAGCTGGAGCTAATGTTTTACATATGAATATTTTTTAGAGACTCAAAACCAAAATAGAATTGCAAAGCACACTGCTGGTGATTTTGTGTGAGACAGTTTAGAATTATTTGGAGACATTCAGGGGTCAGTTTAAAGAATAGAAAAAATGTCATGGTTCTTCAGATCAGTTATACTTGTGGTTTGATGATATCTAAAGTAGGTCTTGGCCATTATTTGTGCAGCAGAAGAATGAAGCATCTTCTCTTTTCTAAGTTTTGCCATGTTTTTAGTAGTGCTTGAAGAATAAAGGAGGATGATGGAGATAACTCTATGTAGGGATCAAATTTGAGGTCATATAAATCAAATGTACGATCCTTTGTTAAGTTATGACGTTTACTTACATGAATCATGAGCGGATGCTGCGGGTTGTGAGATGCTTGCTGTCTTTGGCTTGGGTTGATTTATGTATCTCTATTTGTTTTGACAAAACCAATGCTCTCTGCATTGCCTGCGTGCATAAACTCGTAAAAGCAACTCTTAGCCACAGACACAGATCCTTCAATCGGCATTTTCCACTGCACCTTTCTGGCAAGGTGAGGTGCAAATGCTTGTGGTTTTGTTCTAATTTTGAAGTTATGGGGCTTCAAACCCCGAAGCTGTCCACATCTCGTAAGGAGGGTGCATGCAGCCTTTGTGGAAAGGCAACTGCATAAAGCTGTAACTGCCCTCGGTCTGGTAACCCAGCAAAAGCACGTGGCAGGGCTGTAACGAGTATGTGTGTCAGCTGTCTGTTCTTGTCTCTAAGATCTTGTGGGATTTTTTCTGTTCCTTCATCTTTTTCTGGTCATTAAATTTGTTTTCATTTGCAGCATAGCCCCCTCATGCAAGTCCTGAGCACTGCCAGCCATCCCTGCTGTCAGTCAGGCAGGCTGATGCCTGCAGCTCTGCTCCTCTGGACACGGCGGCACTGGTGGACTGGGTCACTTGTGAATAGGCCTTTCTTTGCAGCCACGTGCTCGCCGGCAGTGGGGCCACCCACGTTCTGCGGGCTTTAATTGGGGTGCTGCAATCGAGCTAATTTTGTTCTAGGGACAGTCAGAAGCCTTCAGCCTTCTGGAGGCTACCTTTAAAAATAGCACAGTGAACTGCACGCCAGCACAAGCGAAAAATGAGCACTTGTTCTGCTATGTTTGATCCACTGGCAGTGCCACTGCTATCCTGCAAATGGTCCGTGACCACGTCAGAGGAGGTGTGGGGAGGAGCACTGGAACATGCTGAGATCCTCAGCTCTGCCTGGCTCTCAGCTAAGCTAAAGTTCACGTGATATGTTTGGATTAGGAATATTTCAGGCAATTTCAAAGTCATGAATTACTTTCAAAAATTATCAGTATTTTGGAGCAGGTTAACTCTATGGAATCTATGGTTTCCTGAATTTTTGCTCTTCTATCATTACTTTTTCCACCTTCAATATTCTTAAATGGCAAAGCTTATCAAAGAATCAACAGACTCTGGCTGGGGAAGATACTCCAAAGTGGGAATTTTTGATAACCCTTGGAGAGGGATGTTTGTTATGATTGAGTGGCTGGGATTCAGATGTCACATTGTCTCTTTGGAAGTCATACAGGTTCTCTTACTGCCCACAAAAGTGAGCAAATGAGGGTTAAGTTTTGGTAAACCTTTTTCAGTTTGGTGTTCATTTTTTTCCCCAGCAGTGCAGCCCTGGTTATTCCTACTGAGTGTATAAACACTGAAAGCAGCATGTAGTCCATGTGGGACCCACAGCTACCAGAGGAGTGTCCAGTGGCACAGGGAAATTTGTGGAACTTGTGGTACAGGCAAAGAGTCCAAGTTTCTTTCCCAGCTTGTTGGGAAGTGATTGGTGTCAAGGAGGTGTTTGGAGGAAGACATAGGCTTCTGCTGTGAGCAGGTAGCACTGTGGCTCCTGTAGAAAGGCAGGGTAGTACTGTTGTGTTCTCAAAGGTGCTGGCTTTTTCCCCATGTAAACTATACATTTGCTTAGCAGCGCAGGAAGTTGTTTGTCCAAGGCTCTGGAAAGTCTGAAGTTCCTAGAAGTGTATTTGTATAAGGACCCCAATCTTTTAATGCTTGAAACATCTCCTGTGTGAGATCTTTGGCAGGTTGAGCGATAGGAACTACAGTAAAAAAATACGTAAGTATGGGGGCAGAGGAGAAAAATGTAGATATATATTCAGTGTAGTTATTTTGCTTCTGCTGCTCCAACAAGTGACATGCAAAATGTTTTCCACCTGTACTGAGCTCAGTAGGGCTGAGAAAATGCAAGCTGTTCTAAATTTTGGGAATGTGAGCTCTGCAAAAGTTTTTGGGGAATCTGCAAAAGTTTCAGGAGATAACTGTTCTGCCTGTGGAATTACACTTTAAAAGAACAGAAAGTAGTTTTCACAGACTCTGAGATTTAACAGGCTTTCACTTTGATTTAAACTGGAGTTTTTTTCCAGTTCTCTGGAAGTGATACTTCATTAGAGCAAACCTACCTCTTCAGCATAATCCAGAACACTGAGAGTGGGACCATGTGCTTATTTCCAAGTAACAACAGCGTCATTAAGGTGTGGTTACTAATTAAGAGTTCCTCCTAGCTCGTAATGCCATAACTCAACCTTGCAATCTATGTATATTATTAGCATAATTACTTTTACATTATTTTCTCTATTGCTTAGCTTTTTCTTAATAATCAAGACATCATTTTATGTTTATATGTGTTCATATATTAGCAGCAGCAATGAAATAATAGTCTGCAATGTATTCTTGTCCTTCTCTCAGGATAGGCACAGAGAGCAGATTGCTACCTTCTAAACAATGCACACAGTAACATACCTGCTCTTTCATAAGTTAGACAAATAGGGACACAAGATTACTTCATCCCATCTTTTGGACCTATCTTAAGTGTGTGCATATTGTACCTGCCCACCCCTTCACCTCACAGCTGCAGTATACATATCTGATGTTTAGAAAGGTTTCTCATGACACTTAAAATTTTTATTGTTTTGGTCTTATTTTCTTCATTCATCATTTTTAAAGTATTAATTTGGACTGTAATTAACAGATTATTACAATTAGATATCTGGCTATAGCCATTTTATTAGCAGTATAGCAATCCTGCCCTGCAAAGCAGACATTTGGGACTCAGCAAACCATTTTGCCGTCTTCAGTACATCTTAAAAGACCAACTGGCAGAGTGTCTTTGTGGGTGTCATTGTTTGCAGTCTGGCTGATTTGGTGTATTGGCAAGAAATGTAATGGTTTTGGTTGCAGTTAGTCATTGTCACAAAGCGGGGCTACTCTTGGTAAGGTCAGTGAAATGTGTGTAATGACTGGCTCTTGGAAGAGCGAGCCGATGCTTGGGAGAACCAGGTCCAATGTGACTACATGCTGGTGGGAGGGAATTGAGGCAGATAGTGCCTGAAGATGTGTTGTTCCACTGCTGTGCATTGTTGTCCCTGCCTTCTTTCTCTCTGTAGGAATTAACAAAGTCCCACCTGATTGTGAGGAGCTGTTCTGGTACTGCAGTTCCCAACTGTTCTTGCTGTTAGCGTGCTCTCAGATAGGGATGGAGAGCATGACCTGAGCATGATGTGCTGCAGGGGGAGGGTTTCCTTCATTGTTGTGGTGCTACCTTTAAATTAGAATTTTAAATCTGATTAATCTGTTTTATTTGTCTTCCCTGTAGGACGGGTCACTGGGAAATATTGATGATCTGGCACAGCAGTATGCCGACTACTATAACACCTGCTTCACAGATGTGTGTGAGAGGATGGAAGAGCTGCGCAAGCGGAGGGTTTCCCAAGACCTTGATTTGGTATGTAGAAAAGTTACAACTTTATTAACAAATAATTGCCATTCATGCTCCAGATGAAGAATCAATATTACAGCTTGAAGAATTCTACCCAGGGAAATAACTGTATGTGGTTGTGTTCACGCATGCAAACGTTTCAGCCAGCTCAATTAAACACTTGGAATTAGCTGGATTAGGTTTGTCCTAGGTATTTTTTATGATTCATTAAGCCTTGGAATCTGCATTTCTTATTTCTTTTTTAATTAGAGTACTTCTTGCTTGCATACATTTGGTTGCAATCTTCAGCTCTCGGAGGCAAGATACTATCTGACAAAAGCATTGTTTCCTTGCTCCAAGATGCTCCCAGTGTGAGCACAATGAAACTGTGCAGGTTTTCAGTTGCACTGTGCAAGCTGTAAAGAGGTGCTTCTCAAAAGTCCAGGGTGCAAATACTGGTTCGAGGCTCACAAATGTAAGCAGTTCTGCGAACCCCTTTCCATTGTTTTATGCATTATAGAACCTGTAGCAGGTGATACGGGGTCACAGAGCCTTTCAGGATGGAAGGGACCTCAGGAGGTCCCTAATCTAGCATTCAGCTCAAAGCAATGTCAACACTGAATTCAAACCAGTTTGCTCAGGGCTTTATCTGGTTGTGTTTGAAGACCTCCAGGGACACAGAGGTCTGAGAAACCTGTTAATACTGCTTTGCTATCTTCATAGTGAACTTCTATTTTTAAATAATATTCTGTGAGATCCTCCCCATGGCAATTTATATCTGTTGTCTTTTGTTCTCATGCCACAAACCTTTTTGATAACCTCCCCGTGGATACCAGTAGATCTTGAAACTGTCTTTTCTGACAGCGGACTCTCCCAACTCTTCCTGCCGGCCATGGGTGCAAGTCCTTGAGAGCCCCTTGGTAACTGCTGTACCTGATGATGTGGATTATTTAAGGCTACTTTCTTTCTTTTTGGGTTTTCAGGATACCAACTCAGAGGCATCCAGAGTTTGTAGAGACTACAAACTTCAGTTACACAATTAATGGCTGCAGAATCAAGGCAGGGAGTCACCCTCTGCCCCACTGAAGTTTGTTAATTCCTTCTTTATTTTTAAATAGAAAAAAAGCAAGTGTTTTTGAAGATCTGTTGCTGCCAAGAAGTTCCAAGGGTTAAACAAAAGGCTATTGCAGGAAATTCTTTTGTAGACAGACCCTTGAGGCTTCTGTGCAGAGAAGCTGATGGCACAGAACTGTGATTTTCATGAAAACCCCCACGCCTGGCAGGCCTGGTATTCTTGGTAGCTGTTAGCAGCAATGAAATCCCCTTTCCTGGTGCTCTTGGAAGGCAGCTCCTGTGCTGGGTAATGGAGCGTGCCTTATGGCAGGAGAGGACCCCTTCCATTTAGACAGATGGGCCTAATTTGGCTGCCTTGGCTTCTCCAGACTGGAGAAAGCCATGTGAGCTTAATTAACTCACATCAAAGGTGCGGATCTTCACGCTGGTTTAAATAGATGTGAGCTAACCAGAGACAGACCATCGAGTGATTCATTCTACTCCAGAGAAGCTATAGTCAGACAAAGTGGCTGTGTTCAAAACAGCCTGGAGATTCCTCTTCAGTGTCTGCGATACTGACTTTGCTTACTCTAGTGGTCCGGTGATGACTTCTTGAACTGTCAGGTCAGAGAGAAGACAGTGCAATTGAGAATTAAATTAGTCCTCCATTTTTGCTACATCTGTCACTCCTATAATACAGTTTCTAGACCTAAGATAGCCATTCTGCTGATAACATACAAGACTATAGATATTAGCTCAGTTGCCCAACAACCGCATCCAAACAGTGCTGACTGCAGCTGAAGCTTGCTCTTATCAATGAACAGGTAGGCTTGACTTAGCTACACAGAGATGGAGAAATGGCCATGTAGACCAGAATGTGATTTTAGTGTCATGAGCAGAAGAGTGAGTCACTCGTGGTGTTTTTCATCTCTATACACCTTGGGGAAAGGTAGTGTATTGGCAGACGTTTGGGGATAGTGAGTGGGAAGTAATGCTGGGGGAAATGCCCAGTGCACATCCCAGATGTGCTATGATAGCATAAACAAACAAACAAAAAAAAAAAAGTACCAGATAGAAAATATATGCAGCTCCAAAATTATTATGCACCAGTATTGTTGGTCTGTTAGTCTAGCCTGACCTTGCTCTGCCATACATTGCTCTTCTAGCAGGGATGAAGAGGACAGCGCTGTCTCTACATCCTCTCTTCCTGTCAGTGGGGTTGTGCTAGAGCTGGAGGTGGGCAGTGTACCAGTTCTTCCCGCCCTCCCCAATGGTCTTCTCCCTCTCTTTAGTGAAGTGAACAGAGCAGAGCTGACATGCATGGAGTATGAGTGCAGATTTTCAGGGGTTTGCTGGAGTGACAGTTACTGAATCCGTATGAAAATGCAGTATTGAGTGCATAATAATAGTTAGCAGAAACATAAAAGGCCAAGGTTAGGTTGCTGTTTTTACTGAATGCTCCGAAGAGAAAGAGCAGGTCACCCCAGGAGTCGAAGCATCCTCTAAACCCTGCACAGAGAGGCCCTGTCAGGAGGAGCAGTGTAATAACAAAGACATTCCTGAGTTGGCAGAACTCATGCCAGCTTTGGCAGGAACATGTATTTAGCACTGGCTCGCCCAGATTGCCCTTTGTAGCACGTCCACTGGAAGGACAGAAATATGAACTGTTTATTGCTGCTTCTGTACCCTTTGAAATAATTTTAAGCTGTTTGGGCACAAGTGTTGATATCTTGATTGTATATTGTACTTTCTAATCAGCTCTCCAGCCATTCCTATCAGACCATGGCCATTTCAGTCTAGATAGCCTGCTCTGAAGTAGAATTTTTAAAACAATCACTTGGTAAAATTGTTTGGGAAAGCAGCATATCTTGTGACAAAACAGTGGGTGCAGATGGAGCTGAACCCAGAGTATTTTTCCAAATGGCAGTGCTGTCAAGGATTGTTAGTTGTTCCTAAACACGATAACTGCTTTCTGTGTTTGGAGTTTTGCCTATGTTTTTGTAATGGAGAATGTGCTTGGGTTTGGACACTAATGTTTGTGAACAGCATGGGAGTTGCCCACATTTCCTAGCATTTGGCCTATTCCTGTACACCATGTGGGCTTTTGGCTGAGGAAAAACTGCAGGTGGAGTAGATATAGGAGATTTTCAGGCCCATAATGAATGTATCACTGGTAATATTGAGGTGGACATCTGCTGAAATACAGTTATGGCCAGAGAAGTGACTCTCTGAGGATGGTATTTTCTAACTGCTCATATGACATCCTTGTCTTTAAATTGGTGAGACGTGAATTAGATGGATGAACCACTCAGGTGTATAAGGAATTGGCTGGATGACCACACTCCAGTGGCTCAATATCCAAATGGAAATCAGTGATGAGTGGTGTTCCTTAGGGGTCAGTATTTGGATTGGTGCTGTTTAACATCTTTGCTGGTGACAGGGAGAGTGGGATCCAGTGCACCCTCAGCAAGTTTGCTGACGACTCCAAGCTGAGCGAAGTGGTCAACACGCTGGACAGAAGGGTTGCCATCCAGAGGCACCTGGACAGGCTTGAGAGATGGGCCTTGGAAGCCTCATGAAATTCAAAAAGAACAAGTGCAAGGTCCAGCAAATGGGTTGGGGCAATCCTGAGTACAGGTACAGGCTGGGAGGAGAATGAATGAAAAGCAGCCCTGGGAATAAAGTCTTAGGGGTGTTGGTGGGTGAAGAACTTGACATGACTTTCAGTATGTGCTCACAGCCCAGAAAGCCAACCAGATCCTGGGCTGCATCAAAAGAAGAGTGGCCAGTGGGTCAAGTGAGGTGATTCTTCCCTTCTGCTCTGCTCTGCATCCAGTTCTGGGGTCCCCAGCACAGGAAATACGTGAGAGAGCTGGGTTCGCTCATCTTGGAGAAGAAAAGGTTCAAAGGCAACCTGACTGCAGCCTTCCAGTAGCTAAAGGGGGCTACTAGAGAGCTGGAGAGGCATTTTTTACAAGGGCTTGTAGTGATAGGGGTGAGACACTGGAACAGGGAAGTTGTGGGCGCCCCATCCCTGGAAATGTTCAAAACCAGGTCAGATGGGGCTTTGAGCAACCCCATTGCAGTGAGGTTGGAACTAGATGATCTTCAAGATGCGTTTCAACACAAACCATTCTATGACCTGCTTCCTTTGTGTCTCTGGGGTCATATCTGCCTGGCTCACTGACAAAAGCAGCTTTGCCTTGCCTGTCAGCAGAGCAGGACAGCATTGACTTAGCTGTGAAAGAGCAAACTGCATTCTGTTGTCTCATCTGTCACTGACAGTGGCCAGCTAACTGCTGCTGCCGAGGTCTGTATTGTAGCTGATGATCTTAAAGTCAAAGAATGACTTGAGGTTTTCTGATGAACTCTGACAGCTGCAGTTGGGGCACTGAGAAGTTGCATCCATCCTTTTTCTTGCAGATTATATAAAATTAATGCCACTGAAAAGCTAAATGGCATAGTTGTGTACTTTTTCCCCACATTCATGTAATTAATATCATTGTGTAGAAGGGGAAGTGTTCAAAATCTCTCTCTGTACACTGTGTTAAAGTACAATGAATGTATTTGGAAAAATTACCTTGCCTAATCCCGTGTGTTTTTACAGTACCTGCACATGTATACAGGCAAAGTCAAAAAATAGAAATGAACATAAGTTAATTTCAACCATCTTAAGTTTCTTGTCCTACTTTCAACATCCATGTAGTCTTCCTAAGTCTTGTCTGTGCACAGTTTTAAAAGATGCTCAACAACCAGTTGTTTGATTACAGATGGAGTTGACCATCTAGGTAATGTCATCACATATAAATGGTATGTCCAGCAAGAAAAAGGGGAGGAAAAGCAGCAAAAATAATTAATTTGAGTCATAGAGTAATAATGATTTTTCCTCTTTAGAGGTGCATTTGTTTGGTATAGTACTGCTGGTTGGCAGTATCATCAGGCTATTTGAGAAACTAGCCAGCCTTTGCTGAAGCACACTAAAACACCCAGAACAGTTGCTGTCAGTGATTGATGTATATTTAAAAAAATCTTCAAGGGAGTTAGCCACCAAAGCTGGAGTTGGGGTGCTGAACGTGTATGTGGAGTGTGCCTGTGTCTCCTCTATAGCTGACACTAGTCATGTCCACCATTCTGTGCATGTTACATTAATATTTCAGTATCCTAGAATGGACTGCTTGTTCCTGCTATGAAATGGTCACCTCTGCTTTGCAAATTCAGTACTGGCTGCTGTTACCATTAGTCCTGAGAGGACACCTCTGTATCTCACTGGAATAGGATCCCGCTGTTTTGTTTTGTCTTGCTGGCTGCAAGAGGCCCTCCAAAGTATAAACAACATCTGAGTTTCATTTAAAAGGTATCTACAGCACAAAAAGAAAAAAAAAGAGCTGGAGAACACAGAAATAAGATTTTCTCATTTTTTGAAAGTCTCCAGGCCTTATGGGGCAGACACGCAGAAGAAGTAGCCGTAGAAGGTGTGGACTTTCAAGCATCATTGTGGGGCTTTTTTCCTCAGTATAGATTGAACTAGGGGGGATTTAGCCTGAGTATGACGTACATTAAGTAGATTCCCATAGAAGATAATTACTGGAGATTTACTGTGTTGGCAGTCTCAGTCTCTCAGTATTTTAGGCTTATCTTCATAAGTTAAATTCATAATGACATTTGCATCATTAATGGAGCTTTTCAAAGGTAGACACAAGGAAATTCTGGAACAGACAGGCTATTTTTAGTGTCTCATATCACAGACCAAGGCAGCAAAGGCATTTAAATATAGAGCTAGCGTTAAACATGAAAACAAAGCACGGCTTGTTCCATATGCAGCAAAGTGAATGCCATTCTTAGAGTTCTTACTTCACTTAGTACTAGCAGACTAAGTAAAAATCTCTCCACTTTCTGCAAGCTAATAATCTCCTGCAGTCTCACCACTGTTTTTGTTGGAAGGCCATTTATGAATAATCCCTTAAGCAAAATCTGTTCATGTATAGGCTGGAGACTTAGTGGACTTTGCAGCTATGGTGGTTTGGGTGACCTTATCTTTCTTTCATACTTTCGGAGGATCCTTGCTTTATGGAGTAGGATCTTCTGTTTAACACTTCTGGTCTTCTGAAATATTTCTGATAATGTCAGTGTTACAGGAAAAATAGGTTGTCAAAGGTAATTGTTTTTCGTTTGTTTTTTTTCTGAGCTGGTAACACTGCTATAAACAAAATAATATTTATGTTATAAATAGAAAAAATAACTCACTTCTGGCAGTCTGACTGGTAATTGTAAAGGGGAGAAATTCTCTAGCTTTATAAGTGTTTTTCTAGGTATTCTTAATCTTCTGACATCATTTGTAATAATTTTCTTGCCGCTTTACATACAGCAGAAATTTTACTTTGAACCTTAGATCAGTTGAATATATTCTTACTGTGCTCTTTTATCTCAGAAACAGCACAGATCTGGTGGAACTGACAGACTAGATTTGTATTAACTCTATGATTTAATTGGAGCCTGAGGACTAGAGGGAAGGGGTAATTGATTGACTAACTTTAGCTCCCTTCATGTATTTTTTTTTCCTTTCTCCCCTTAGAATGTAAAAGTGACAGCAAATCTGGAAATGTACAGCATCATGCCGGTAAATTTCATTGCAATGGATACAATTGTTTAAAAAGAGAGCAAATTAAATTGTCATTTAAGAAGTTGCATCTCTGAGGGGAAAAAAACCCCAACAAAACAACCAGAAAAAACCAAAACTAACAAACAAAATCAACTCAAACCCACCCAAACTCTGTGGTTAACAGTTTCTGTGATGTGCAGCCCAACTTACCATTCACATATTACTAGATTTCCAAGATACCCAGCTGAGTGGCATTACTGTGGGAAGGACAGCAATGTGTATTGGCTGTGTTAGAACGGTGTCAGACTTTTGTAATGTGATAGCAGCTAAACCAACAGAGGAATGAACCTAAAAGATCTAATATCTTCTATTAAGATTACTCCTCTTTGTCTTTGAATAGTGTCAGCTTGACTCCCCAGGCAGCCTCTCTGTGCTCTGCTTCTGCAGTTCCCCAGCCACTGCTCACCAGTCCATCTATGTGTATTGAAGACAGCTAGCAGCAACTTCAAATGTCAACTAATTGTAGCACTTGCTTGTGCATCTTCTAAGTCCCCCAGAAGGGAAACACCACTGTGTGTCCTCAAGGAATAGTAAGGATATTGCTCAAGATAGATGTCTTGAGGTTAGTTGAAAAATCTCACTTGTAAGAACCATAACAGCCTTGCAGGTCATTAGAGAAAATGAACAGGTCTTAATCAGTAATAAATCAAGAGTATGTTGTGAGGAGAATGAGAAACACATCGTGAGTATTGGTGCACATCTGGATGTGCTTTGGAATATCTGTTTCTCCACAGCAGAAGGACACTCTTCCAACAAAGATGCCCAGAGGAAGGCAGGCCTCCATCTGTGAATTCAAAGGGACTGATGCCTTTTTTTTCTCTTCTGCTGGCCTGGCCCCTGCTCTTCATGATGTACGTTCTGATGCTCCACAGCTACTCTCCTTTGATCTTTCCATGCTTTATCTTCTCTCGGTGTTGTGTAGGTTTCCTGTTTCAGCAGCGTCGCCTGAAGCACACAGAGAAATGCTCCATTTCAAACAAGATGCTCTGTTAATTTTGTATTTGAAGGAGAACTCAAGCAGTGTGAAGAGACATTATTTCTTTGGTGAATGATCAATCTGTTTTCCACAAAATAATGAAAAGGAATGGCTGTCAGCTGGAAATCCCTCTTCCTGACTCCCATATGTCATATCCCTCTTGGTTTATATTTTTAGGTTTTTCCCAATGGTTTAGATTGCAGCTTTATTTTGACATAAGGGAACAAAATAATTTTGGATTACTACATTCAGTTTTTCCCTGATTCTAAGGCTTCTTTGGTTGTTCAGGCAAATAGAGTTGGGAAAGGCAATAATCCTGTAAAAACATATATATGACGATGAACAGGTAATATGTTCAAAAGAATTCCATTTCAGTTCCTTATCAGAGGGATTAATTTCTTGCATTGCTTGTGGGCATGATGAATAAAATCAGTTATGGATTAGAAACTAATGAAGGAAGAAAGACTTGAAATGATTAGCAAAATTTGGAAGTCATAAGCTCATTATGAAACACAAACTAGTAATTTTTTGTTTATGTCAGTGTCTTTTGCCTGTTGCTGTTGAAGTTCCTGATAAGACCACAGTTACAATTATTTGGTTTACAATTCATGTGAAACTAGTGGCAGTAGAATTGTGTACCCTGATGGCTTTAAGGCTGTAAAGATGATAGGAATAGCATCATAATGAATCAATGATTATAGATGTGGAAAAACAGACAGGATTTTCATCATATAAGGCTTTATTCACAAGACATCCAGATAAATCAGAAGATAAAAAAGGTTGCAAAAAGAAAAATTAGAATTTGTAAGCTTTCTTTAAGGCAAAATAGGCTGATAAACAGTATTTGAAAGAAGTCTGTCTCCCCTTCCCAGGGGCACACAATTCAGGCTTCTGACAGCTTTCTTTCTTCATGTGTCCACAGATCACAGAATCAGAGTCTTCTGAGTTGAAAGAGATCCACAAAGATCATCATGTCCAACTCTTAAGTGAACGGTCCATACAGGGATTGATCCCATAACCTTGGCGGGTTTTTTTTTTTTTTTTTGCACCAGGCTTTAATCAATTGAGCTAACCTCAGGGTCATGGTAGCCCAGCAAAGATTAAGCTGTAGTTGAAGTCCATTTTGACAAAAGAGAGAGATTTTAAAGTTTTGAAGCATGTGCCAGGTGCTGAAAGTCACACAAATGAGAATAAGGAAGTCAGTCATCAGAGTAGCTTTGTTTTGTTCATGTTGAAAGCTACATAATTAGAGCCTTCGGTTGCTAGCCTACACAGAAGCTCACCAAATAGTTTTATTTCTCCTTTGTGTAACACTTTCTACCCTCAAAACCCTTGAAAATCATTAATTAGCCTTGGTTGCGTCCTTTGAAGCTGGTAATTTTAGTATCATTATCCCTATTTAGGCCTCACCTCCCTGAGATTCAGCCGCTGGTGAAGATTTACCTATGTAATTCCCTAATTCCTCCTCTGTAGCTAAATTCCCAACAGAGTAACCTGAAATATATAGTAAGTTCGGAACAACTCAGTATTACACGGTGGTGTACCCCAGTGTAGCTGTAAACAAATCCTGGCTGGTGAAGGAGTGCACGGCCAGTGGGTGACAGACACCATGGGTGACCTGCAGCTCAAGCCTCAAATCCAGTCCACTAGACCACACTTCAAAAAAACAATATTCAGAGGTACTTCAAAACTGTGCCAGACTCTTACAGTGTTCCTGGTCTAGCAGTTTCCCTTTGTGGCTGGAATGTGGAGGTCTGATGAAAAGTCTAGCTCTCTTGGTCAGTAGCTGACTGCCAGCCATCCCTCCTTCTTACCATCCTGCCTCTACTTGAAATAATTGTCTGACGTATGGCAGGGATAATAGAAATGTAGAGGTGCTGTGGAAGAGACTCTTGATTTCTTCAGTGTGGTAATTTCACTGGCATAATGTCAATTGGTGGTGACTGAAAAAAATGCTCTTGTTAAACCCTAAATGAGACGTTTCATTTTGAACACCTGTGGGAAAGCATGAGAAATGAAGGGCATGGTGTGCAAAGTAGTAGGAGGTGGTGGTTTGATCCACTGCTGTAGAAAACCAAAGTTTGGCTCTTCCCTCTGCCTGAGGAAACCTGAACTCTTATCTCTTATCTTAAAGCACAGTTCTCTGCAATTTAATATTCTGTCTTAACCTTAACTGTTGATCAGCCCTGTTCACATATGTAAACAGTTCCTGGTGTAGCAATGGGAATAGCAACATCTCATCTTCCAGGTAGGCATCTTCACCAAGTTAGGGAATCTTTTCTTTTTCACTTGCAGGTTAAAAAATTCAAATATTTTAAACAGGGTTCAACAGGAATGAAGTAGGAATGTGACTCTTAGCCCAATGTTTTTTGACAGTTTTTTAATTTTTATATTATACATTTTTATATAAAATAAATAATAATATAATTGCATTTATATATTTTTAATTATTTTATATGTTTTGATTACTTCGCATCAGAATGATACTCTAAAAAGGAACTAAGGTGCTGACCCTCTGGCAAAATCCAAATTTACTTTTCTTGATTGCTATTTTTTACTCCATAATTAGTCTGGATAATGTTTTGTTTGTAGGATAGACAATAGCAGAAAAATTATCTCCCTTGATCTCTTTTTCTTTGAGCAGCCTCTCAAGTTAACAGCAAGACTAGCTTAATGCTAGGCCGGATGAGCATTTTGAGGGACTTGGTAACTTTGTTTGGTTTTCCTCCTTTGAACTGAGTTGTGTTTAGCCTTATTGGATTAGTTTTCTTGTGGCTATTGAATTGCAGGTGGTACCTGTAAACTCACACCTTTGCTCTTGAAATATATACAGATGTTTTGTAGCAGTCATCTTAATTTGCTAAGAAATGCTAATGTTCTTCAAATTTTCTTTAAACGGTGAAAATGGAAACACAAGAATTGCATCAGTTCTATGCTTGTATTTGGTAACATGGAAATATGAAGTATCTCTTAAAGCTTTCCATGAGTGAATGATAGGGTGTATTTAGACGTGGAACACACGTTGTTAAAAACATGTAGATAAACAAATTAAATACATTCTTTTCAGTGTTTTGCATTTTAGCTAAAATAAACAGTTTTTAAAGAGGCTAAGTGGCCATCAAGTTTTCTAGCTGAAATTTTGGTCTGAAGGTAGAAAAGGACATTAGGAGGAAAGAAAGGTGAATGTCAGTTTTGGAAGTTGGACTTGCCTTTTTCAGAGCTCCCTGCTCAGTTTTTGCACTCTTGTCGGTTTTGTTTGGATTTTGGTATTTTGAGGCACAGGAGATGATATGTGCTCAAGGAAGAAGCCTCAACTTTGGGGCAAAAAGTGTGGGGTAAGGAGTCCGAGAGCGTCAGGAGCAGGTGCCCCAGGAGCTGGGACCTCTCACTGCATTTTCCAGGTGGAAGAAGAGGAAAGAAGGAGGTTTGATCATTGCTTACGTACAAGGGTAAGGAGTAAAATGTTAGAAGGTTGGGTGAGTAGGTCACTAGAAAACTAAGCTGGAGAAGAAGAACAGGTGATGCACTCTTGTGGCTGCAAAGAGCGAAAAGTGCAGCAAGGTATTTGTACTTATGTGAGCCCTGAACTGTCTGCATGGACCAGAATATTGTAATAGTCCAACATAATTTATGGTAATAAATAGTAACTTAAAAACCCCTCTCAGTTAGATAGCACAACTGGACATTTTAAGGCACAAAAAAATGTTATAATCTGTTAAGAGTTAGAGCTAGAATGGTTGCCAGTTCCTGCCGGAAACGTCTTCACTCACCAGTTCACTCTTTTTCTGTGAATCTGTCATGGTCACTGGCCATAATGCAGGCTTGCTTTGATGAGGCACAAGGTCAAAGGAGGAGATTTTGAATAGCAGTTTTGACCTTTTCATTTTAGGTACTGTGGAACAAGTGGTGAGCCACAGTCAAGTGTTCTGACTGCCACTACAATAGGTTGCTCTGGAACTTTGCAAGCTCCAAGATGAAACTAATGAGAAAAGAAAAATGAAAGAATTGAAAAAGAAAGTCATGTAGTGGTTGAACAGTTTTTTCTTAGTGTTTTATACACCTGAGAACACCTGGGGGCAAAAGAATAAAATTGAAGTTAGCCCTTAGTCCAGCTTCACAAAATGACAGAAGGAATTAAAACTGTTAACGTTTAAGAATAGACTGCAGAAGTTCAGTTGAAAACTAAGAATACAGAAGGTATCTACTCTATTATAGCTTCATTTGGAGCAGTGGAAGAGCACGAGTATCCCTAGGGTTTGCATCCTAAATGCATTTCTTTTGTTCTTTAAAATTACAAAAATAGAAATACCTTCCTGACCATAGTTCAGTCAGCAAATGGAGGAGAAAGCAGGAAGACTGAGTTTTATCTGAGTGAGTGATACCGAACATCTGAGGTCTACAATGAAGCTGAAGGAGATGGGCATTTTGCCAAAAGTCACTTTTGTGGGAAGCATAGCAAAGTATGGCGGGAAACACTCTGTGTTTTCCTCCTATATCCATGCTACATGCAACAGGAAGTATTATTGTTTTCCCTAAATAGTGTGAACACAATTGATTTTCTCTTCTTAGTGATCCATTGAGATTCTTCTGATTGAAACAATTTAGATCTCTAAAACAAGCATTATTCTGTAGTGCCCTTTGTTGACAGTAAAAGGGGTATAGTTAGGGCAAGACATAACCATTGGGCTTATAGCAGATTGCCTGTTGTTTCCTTTCAGCCTTTCACATAAATGGCTTTTTTAATTTTTCTCTGTTGAATCTTGAGGTCCTCCTAGCTCTGAAGAATATTTGATAATTCATTATCATTGACATACTGTGAGATGATTCCTTTGAAAGAATATTTCTGGTTGCACAGTAGCAGCTCTTCAAGTGTGAAAGCTTTCTTTATCACAGCACTTTTCAAACCTCTGCCTATAAACTTAAGGACTCTCTTAAAAAGCTAGTGTTCTTGCATCTTTTTCATGATCTCTGGGGCATGTTTTTTGTATTTTTTGTTACACCTATTTCCCTTTATCATGTTTTGACCACAGTTCTTTTCACCCTCCATCAGTCTTGAAAACAGGAATATTTTCTGTATGAGATCACAAGTTTGCCATGAGCTGAGGCCTAACGATTTCCATCTTCAAAAAAAAATCTGAATTTAATCTTATATATTAGACAATGCTATTCTAGTTCCTACTGCTAGTGCAATTCCTTGAAATTGATCTCTTACCTCAGGAACACCTTGAAAGTTATCATTCATTTACTTGCAGGGAGAGATGTTTTGTTAATGAGTAAATACTAAAAATTTTGTGGCAGTGTTTGTTTATTTCCTTTTCCATATAAATGCATATCCTATCATGGTAATACATTACATGATGTAACATTTACAGCACAGAAATGCTGACCCCATAGCACATAGATTATTCATAGCCTAAACCCACTCAAAATCGAATGATACAAAATGAGCTTTTTAACTGGAGGGAAATGGCATATTTTTTTTGACTTCACACCTAATAGAAACACCAAAGGAGATTTGGAAATCTAAAAGGGTATCTTACATAATTTACTCTTTAAGCTGTCTGAACAGTGGAATGAAAACAAAATGGAGACTTCTTGTGAACAAGCACAAATCATGAGTATTTAATCTAATTTTAATAGCTCCTTTTATGAAGAGTGGCCTATTAGAAGTTTTTAAGGACCCTATTGATTGTCCATGTCTCTGTCCTTGGTAGAGTTTAGTGTCTATAGTAAGACAGTGCAAAAAGTCATCTTATGCCTCATACTAAGAGAATTAACTTTACTTGGCACAAATCCCACTGCTTATCCTGGTCTTACCTGCTGTTGCTCATCTCAGGACTGGACAGGTGAGCAAGGCTTACAGAAGTCAGAGATGTTTCTTACCATGGTTCATTACCTTCAGAACATGGTAAATTCTTTTAAGCAAGAATTTATAAGCCTACAGAAAGGGGTTACACAAAAGAAAGACATTTCTTGAAACATAAGCATATCAGTCTTTGTACTCTTTCTCTTACCAGCAGCTTCAGATCAACACAGAAGCAGTTATGTTGAGTGGCAAGATATTTTCCAAATGGGGAATGTTATGGATTATTTATCTCTGGGTTTGACTTTCATTTCCACCACTGTTTCAGAGCAGCTAAGTGGCAAATGAAAGGCTTTGATCACCAGTGCTGGATTTGTCAGCCTCTTTCCCAGAGCAGATAGAGGATAAAATACCTGAGGAGGCTGCATTGTTCTAGATTAATCACGTCTAGCCCTCAGTGAGAGCTCAGATATTGCCTCTGTAGTGCCTTGTTACAGGAGACATGATGTTATGGAGGATCCTCTATGTTTTTTCTCTACTGACTCTCTTTCCATGATGCCATGTTTGTTCTCTAGGCTGTTTTTATTACTAGTTGCTATCATCTTCCCCTTCATCCCGTTCCTTAGCAGCTCAGCCTACGCCCTCCTGCCTTCCTCATTTTACTCTACCCATGCATCTTTTCAAAGCTTCACAAAATTTTCTCTCTTCAGTACTCTGAGTAAAAGTCCTTACAGCACCCTTTCTCCATTCACTTTGTCCCACATGCTTCATTTTATTTTCCTTGAGCACCTCCTACACCCTAACTTTTTTCCATCTTTCTATAGTCCTTATACTTTCTTGTATTTGTCTCACTGGTTTGGATGTTGTTACCTCTTGGAGAGCAGTGATTTTGTGCAACCAGCTATGCTACTTCTGCAGAATAGCAATAGAAAGAATAGAAAAGATCAGAAATCTATGCAAATTCAATCCCTTGAAGACTAGTGAGTGGAGGGTAGTGCACATATAAAATGTCCCTTGAAACACAGAATAAATGAAAAGTGAAGCTTTTTTAACTTCTCTGCTTACAGCTTTGGATTAGACATCACCATAAGCAGTCTGCATCTCAGCTACACCAGGTTAAGTTTGCAGTGCCTGCTCTTGGATAAAATTTCCAGTTATTGCGAAAGGAGGAGTGGAAATTCTCTCTGTAGTTGTGTGTGAAATTCATAAAACAGAAGTCAAACACAAATATAACAATATCTGAATTTTTTTATTGTGGTTGAAGGTGTGTTACCAAACCTATTTTGTTCTAAGTACTGTTGTATTTAATGGAATTTACCTTGGCTTTGTTTTATAATTTTGAGAAATCATCTGGTGCCTCCTTTGCCCCAAGATAGATTCAGCTGTCCTTATCATGCTTAACAGATGTTGATCAGACCTGTCTTTAAACTGTCCCAGCATGTTAATTCCACTGTCTCCCTAGGCAAACTATTTTAGCATTCATAATATATGTAATACAGTGGTGCTTCTTTACACAACAGCGTGGCACTAAGGCTTGTGCTTACCTTATGATTCACTGTAATCCCTACATCCTTTTTAGCCAACCTGTTAGCTCTCCAGATGCTCCCCACCCTGAATGTCTTTGTCTGGGTAATTCTGTTTAAATGCAGTGCCTTTCAGTTTTCTGTATTACACAGCATCTGATTCCCAAACATTAGGCCAGAATAACCTGCTTTTTCAGTTATTTCCCTAGAAGTGGTGGTGGATTGACATGTTCATTTTTTTAGAATGGAGCCTTAAATGAAAACAACCTTCGTGTCTCTGATGGGTAATGACAGTACCTTCCAGCCCCGTGCTCCTTGGTAACAGAAGCAGGCAACAGTCTCTTCTTTGCACCTTTCTCATTTAATCTTTCACCAGAGATCAAGAATATATTTATTGATCTAATATGTATGTGT
The DNA here is from genome assembly GCA_013398275.1 of Promerops cafer. Lineage (NCBI taxonomy): Eukaryota > Metazoa > Chordata > Aves > Passeriformes > Nectariniidae > Promerops > Promerops cafer. The sequence goes on along the minus strand of VZSE01014389.1, from coordinate 2,046,363 downwards.
GAACCAGTATGTATGTATTCATATAGATTTCAGTAGCTTTGACAAGAATTAGTTTTTATTTGCCCAGTCCCATTACATCTGCACTGATGGAGGTGTTTTTTTCAGCTCCTTCTGAAAAGCATATGCCGCTGTGGAAATTTGCAGGAAAGGGTCAGCCTGCAAGAGTGACAGTAGAGGGTCCAGAGAACACCCTGTATTTACATGTGACCTTGCAGAAAAATGGATGATAACTTAACCTGTCTCAACACAGAGGTCATGTGCAAAATGCTAAATAGTTTGTTTAATGCAAATTATATTACATGGATTGATTTGGCATGTACTTGCTATGTAGAAAATTTTGCCATCCTCTCAAGTGGAGTTACCAATATTATGAAGTTGTTTGATTCATAATGCCTTCTTTGGTCACTATTTATTGATTTTTGTGGTAGAACCTTCCATAAATTGAATAATTAATTACTTGATCTTGAACCCCAAAGGCCTTATTTATTGCTTGAAAATTAGGAAATCAACTCAGGCTGTAAGACAACTGTTATCCAACCTTCCTTTCAAAATAATTGACTTGTAAAATTAAGTGGGTTATTTTTTCTCAATTTTATGTAATATTAATATCTCCTGTTTTGTATATGCTTTGAAATTTTCCTGAGATGTTTGTAAACTAAACACAGTTTCATTCTTCCTGTGCCAGATGACTTTGAAATCAAATGACAAACTATATTGCACAGATTTACATTATGCAATAGCTTCGTGATACAAAATTATTTGTGTAACTTGTTTTCTCATGTCAGACGTTCTGTTGTTCTGTGGAACTGCATTTTAGAATCCTGACTTATTTTTTATTGTTTCAAAAGCAATATCCTGAACGTATCTTATGATGGAGAAAACTCTACTGTTTTTAATACAGTTTTTATGTAATTATTTATGTACATAAATACATATAAATTTCTATTATGTGTGTTTTTGTATATTTAGTATTTTTTTAATATATTGTCTGCCAATTTCTTCATTCACAGACTATTTTATGATCTGGTTTTCATTAATATGAAAGAATACCCTATTCACAAACTCCTGCTGAAATTACTTTCATATTTCCCCACCAACGCCCCCCTTCCTTTCCTTTAGAAAATACTGTTCTCCATCAAAAGTTTAAAGCCATGCAGGAAGGCAGATTTCTGCTGTGCTCATTTGATTTGTCTGTAAAAATCATTTTAGAAGTGTAAGGACATGTCATGTAACATACCTTCTGTCCTTCGTCATGACAACATCTGAAAACACATTTTAAGGTAGTGGTTTATGACTGCTCTGAAGAGGACAGACTTTATAGGAGTTTTGTCTTGGTGGTGTGGTGTTGCTGTGTAGGCAGACAGATTATTGTTACATATGATTTGCATCTGTGCATTGAATACTAAAATATCTATTTTACCGATAGTTTAATAGAGGTATTCAAATGTTAAGTAATTTGTTAGAAGTATTTGGCTTTGATGTAGCATCTACTGACAAAGATCATTTTCTTGATTGGGTATGGAACAAGCCTGTGATGAAACAGTGGAACTGACTGGATTTGACTAATGACAAATGATGTCTCTTCAGTGACACTGAGGAGTAACACAGCAAGCGGATGTTCCTGGTGTTTGGCATACAGGATGTTCTGCTGCTTTTGGTTTCACCGTTTTCTTGACAGTTTGCTGCGGACCACTCCTGGATTTTCATTTGCCAAGACAAATTTTCTCAAAATTGCAAGAAAATAAATTAAGCTTGCAAGTGTTGAATTGTAGCAATGTTCTTTCTCTGAACTTGATGAAAATTTCAGGACATCCATTCATATGAGCTTTCTGCACTCTCAAGTGCAGAAAGCAGCACTTAACCAAAGGAACCTAAATTAGCATTTAAAGGAGTTGCACCAAAAATTAAGGACATGCTGTTTAAGAGATGCTAAGTCAGAAGAAGGAAAAGAAACTTATATTCATGATGCTGTCCCTTTAATTAATACACAAAAGGTAACATTTTTATGCAGCCAGGAGAGATTTTTCTGGAGGAGCAGAAAGCTCTCTGTGAATGGTTCCCTTTTCTCATTAATCTGACAGAGCCTAAGTCTCCTTTGCATTGGGAGATGAGGGCCTTATCTTAAGCAGTCAGCAAGGCAGTGCTGATAATTTGAAAACTTTTGTGTATACCAGGAAATTGACATATAGAAGCATTACATTATAACTTCAGAGGGAATTGATGGAGACCATAAATATATTGGTTTAATTAGAGGCACAGTGCTAACTGCTGACACATTCTCTTCAAAGTCTGCTTTCAGAGCACCATTACTAAATGTCTTTTTTCAAAACACAGGAAGCTTGAGGATGAAAATTAAGTTAGATAATTCAGTTGAGGTTTTTGTGTGTTTGAAGTATTGTCAGAATCCATGAAGTCTACAGGGCTGCTCGTGTGTATCCAGAATCACAGCCAGAGCTGAGAAAGAGCAAATCATGAATTGCTACATAGATTAAAAATTATTACAGTAAGAGATGTTATCTCAATTTGGCAAACACTCTTTTAATAAAGCAGGGCAAATTGAGAATAATATGTTTTCAGGGACTTTGAATGTTATTTAAAAAACAGTTGTACTCTTTTGTTTTCTCCCATTTATTTTTTCAAAATGGTTATCTACTGTAAAAATCAAGGACCTGAGCGTAGCCATGCAATTACATAAGGCAGGGTGAACTGTTTAACCTACTCAACACGACTTTATCTGTTTGCTGGGGCTTTTGCCAACTTTGCTTTCATAAAGACTAGTTGCAAAATAGCTCCTTTCTGTCTGTGTTGTCTCTTTCTGCTTTCTCAGACCACTAGAGATGACTACCCCTGACTTTAGTGACCAGGCCTAATTAAAATCTAGTCTGTTTAATGCAATTACGAAGGCAGAGACACTGGGTATGCATCCCTCTAAGAATGTGGAGAGAGGTTTGTGTGGTCCTGAGCGGGAGACAATCACAGAATATTTTGTGGTTACTTTCTCAGTGATCGTCTAAACAGTGGCTTTCATGGCTGGTTTTGGCAAGGAGGTGATTGCTGTAGCAGAGTCCTCTCCTCTCCTGCAAATGCAGAACACCAAGGAAAGGAGATGTACTCTGTGATTCCAGTTACTTACGCCTCCCTGTATCTTTTCTGAGGTGTGTCGGCAGCTTTGACAAAGCTGTGAAATACAGTAGGTAAGAATTACGGTTTTCAGGCAAATATATTGAGACACAAAGGATTTAAGTAACTTCCTGAAATAATACAGAAAGCCAGTAGCAGAACTAGAAGAGGGACTGAATATTTTTATTATGTAGATGTCCTTCTTGCTGTTTTGGGAGTGCCATTTACAAAAAGTGAGAGGTAAAACACTGTAGTTTCTGTGCTGTGTTTATGATGGGTTTGGGTTTTTCCCTTGGGTTCATACTCCAAGAGGACTCCTTTTTATCTTTTAACAGATAGTTCTTGTTCTTTTCTTTGGACACTGTAAGGAGGCATGTTACGAATGTTTTTTGGCAATTCAAGGCAGAACAGGCACAAGTAATAGCTGCATTTTGCTTTCTGTGATGTCATAGTCTGGGTCATTCAGGCTCCTGAATCCTGGAGGGCCTTGTTCAGACTGTTTGCAGCCAGAGCACATGAAAATAGCAGAGAGGACTCTTTTCTTTATGGATTTGCTGGATGAAATCAGCACTGTGCTGAGCTAGTTTATTGCAAGAAATAGGAGAAGCCTTGCTGTCCACTGGAAGACCACAGCAGTCTGAGTAATGTCAAGTCTAATTTGGATGCATCAGCACTGCACTGCTGCTGATTTTGTCTCCAGCTGTTTCCTCTCGAGGAACGCCATCTTCTGAAGCAATCTCCTGTGTGTTTGGGCTTTGTGCCTCGTTCTCTTCTGGCCATCACACTATACTTTTCCCAGTTTTTACTGCTTAGGTGCTGATCTGCTCCTCAGCAGTACCATTCAGAGAATTCAAAGCAGTATGACAGATGTGAACCCAGTGGCTGTCCTGGTGGGAGGTATAGTCTTAAGACTGAGTAGATTTGGGATTAGTTTTTCTCTTCCTGGGAATAGCAGTGCCTTGTGTGTTTCATGGTCACCACATAAATCATGTCTCTTACATATGTAGCTGTGGAAAAAACCCCTTGGAAGCAGGTCCTACAGAGACAAGGACAGTGTATAGTAAAATAGCTCTAAAAGGCAAATATTTCACTTGAGGCAATGCAAAATGCAAAATATGCAGAAGAAAACTGGAGGAAATTTTTTCCTCTCTGAAGACTTTTACTTTCCCTTTTCATAGTGTGGAGGACATCAGAATTTATTGCTTTGCAGTATACTTCGAATTGGAGAGATGGGAGAGACAGTTGGAAAGAGAAATGGGCTCAAATTAACCTTGCATGCCAGCCCCTAAAACTGCAGTGATCTTACTGTAACTCATCCTATTTTACGTGGAGTGCTAGCCAAAAATTTCATTATTTTTAATTTTTTTGAAAATAATTATTACAATCATTTTAGAGCTAGGAAGAAACTGATTTTCAAGACAGTAAAACAAATAGTTCATTCATTTTTTCATTCTGATCATCTAATACATTTCTTTTTTGCAGTAAACTTCAAAATGTCTTTTTGTCCTCTAACACTGAGACTTGAAGTGATAGAAAGGAATGGTGTAAAAGACAAGTGTTTGCCAGTGCTAGAGAAGCCAAGGACGTGCAAAGAAAACAGATTAATTTAGTGGCAAACAGGCAGAGACCATGAAGAACACTTTTTACAGCAGATACCTTGCATAGCCAGCAAAGGGACTGGAGCGAGCATGATCTACGGAGTTAACCTCACATTTTAATACCTAAACAGCAGCAGCAGCAGCATTTTGAATCCTTGTAGGCGTTTCAAGGCCTTGTCAAGTGGGGGCAGATGCAGAAGAGTTGTGAGAATCCATTCAGTGGGAAACGTGCTTAATTAGATCTGAAGGATACCAAAGGAGTGAGGAAACAAAAGTGTTAATATGAAAGGCTAATAATTGACTTAATGTAATTAAGAGTGTCTGATTCAAGCTGAGAGCTGGGAGGCAAATTAGTTACTGTTTAAAAAGTTTAAAGGTAGAATTGATTTACCATGATCTTTATCACCTTATTTAAGCTTAAGTTTTGGCATTTTAAGTCATAGTATGCTATATATGGTATGAAAACAGGCTCTGTTATAGTATATCCTTTTACCATGGATTATTTTTAAGAAGCTAGAATTGAGTTCTTCTGAAGGACAGGGAAACACAAGAAAGAAGCATTGTTTCAAATCAGAAATTAATCAGATTTTGGCATTTCAATTTCATTAAGATTTGGAGTTTGTTTTCAAAAGTGCAGAGTACCAGTAGATTTTTGACATCTAAAGAATTCTCTTAAATCCACTTTTGCAGTCAGAGGAGCCCTCATGGAATTTCAATGCATAAGGGGTATACCTCGGTGTTAGGATTTAATTTATAAGGAATGTTGAATTATGAAACAGGCTTCAGGTAATCACCCTATCATTGCTGCAGCCCCCACTCTTTCTTAGCACTGACCAGTTTCCACCCTCTTGTCTTCTTTCCTTTTGTGATGTGATGCACTGATAGAGAGTGGCCTCTGGATATGCTGGGACAGCAACTGATTTACTCCTTTTCCAAATTTAAAAAGCTATGTCTGTCCTTTAAAGGTTTGGGTGGTTGTACAGAAAGTACAGCTTATGCACTGTGAAATAAAAGCTGCAGTTTCTACAGGAACTGCAATCCTGTGCAATGAAAAACGAAGGTATCCCTGTATTACCTACTAACTTGTCTTACTGCTAGCACTGTCCTGTGTGATCAGGACTTAATGCAGTAAAGCATGCAAAAACATGCCAAGGTTTAAACACACTAGTACTGTTGCTAGGCATGTGCTTACTTTGTTGCCCTAACCCCTCAATTTCTCTGAAATATTATATTAAATATACATATATGTAAGAATTATCATATAGTAAGTGAAATGAAGTACAGATGAGACAGGGAATAAAAATTGATGCTGATGGACTTCAGTGTCTCTTTCTGCTTTGAAGGTCAGTGGAAGCGCATAAACCCATAGTTTCTTTGTAGAAGTGAGTAGCATGCTGAGCGTGTTGCAATACACTTCATCTAATTCCTGTTAAATTAGAGAGACCTGTAGGTGTATGTGAAAGTCTAGTGTAGCATATGGGATATTGTTCTGTAGTTTCAGCTGCATTTACTAATGTACTATTTTTATTTCACTTGTTTTTTAACAAAACCTTGTGTAATTGACAACTCATTCTGTATCCATTGGCATGCATTTATTCACAGACTGCACATAACCTTGAATAAGAGACAGTATTGTTGAGGAGAAGCTTGTGTTAGAACTGGATCTGAAACAATAAAAACTTAAAAAGAAATTTATGCACTAATAGAGAGCCTCAATATGTTGTAACTAAACCCTGCTAGGGCCATAACCCAGAAGAAAACCCCCTGAGGCAGGAAGAGGAGTGTGAGCAGGAAAAAAAAAAGGAAGCTTTTGGTCAAGACACTTTGTTGCTGTCCTGATTACAGCAGATTTGTTTCCAAGAAGTCTGGGCTGCTTTCCCTGCTGAAGACGGTTGAGCAGAGGAATTTGTACCATGGGCACTCCAATAACAGTGGCAGCACCTGCCCAAACAAGCAGGTCTTGGCTGCAAAACCCCAGGTATTTAGAAACTCTTGCAGGTGTTCGTACAGCTTAAGTTTTACTTCTCTCAAGTTTTCCATACCATGGTAAATTAATCTAGTTGGAGTGCCTACCAGCAAACTGAGTCATACTGCTTACACAAAGACATTTGCAAAGACAGAGTGTTTGGTGATTTGTTCGCGGAGCTTTGCATTCGTAATTTACATTTGCTGGAGGGAAGAGGAGACAAGACTGAGCACGCTTCCTTCCCACAGCAAACCCTTGGCTTGTTGCAGGCAGGCCGCTCGCAGTGAGCTTGCTCCCTGGTATTCCAGCAGTGACAAAGCAGAACTGAAAGTGCTTAGCAGCAAATTATTAAGTGAAGGGGTTTGACTTCAGTAGCTTTTCCTCAGTCTAAAGCTTTGACTGCCATTTGGTTTAGATTGAAATCAAGACTTGTTGCTCACAGCAGTACTGCAATGTTGAGAGGCACCAAGGTTTCTGGACTTGTGGGTCTCATTTACTAGTTGTTTGTGAGTTTTGTTTTTCTTTTGTACATTTGCTACTGCCTTTGTCTTCGTGGGTTTTGGGCAGCTGGTTGGGGTTTGTTATGGTTTTGCTGATTGTATTTTATTCCAGGTATTTTATCCATCTCCAGGATAAAGTCTGGCTCAACACTTCTTACCTTGAGGATTACAGTGTACAGTCTGCTTTGGTCTTTCTCTAACTACAAATTTCCCAGCTGTCAACATTTTCTTTGTCACTTCTAGTCTTGTGCTTTGTTATGTCATTGCCCATAATATTTAATTTTTCTTTCTGGTTTTTGGTGGGTTCGTTTTTGTCTGTTTCTGTTCAATATACACACTTATTTAGAATATTATTGGGAAGACTTAGTTACATGAAGTAGGAGTCATGATGGAGCCCCAAGTTTCTGCAGCATGACAGTAACAGATGACCTTAAATTAAGTGGGCTTAATGTGGAGCTTGCTTGCTCTATTTGCCCTTCAATGCATTGTGGTTTAACCCCAGCTGTCAACTAAGCCCAGCACAGCCACTCACTCACTCCCCTGCCCTGGTGAGATGGGGGAGCCAATCAGAGGAGTAAAAGTGAAAAGATTCATGGGTTGAGATAAAGACAGTTTAATAGGCAAAGTGTAAGCTGTGCACACAAGCAAAGCCAAACAAGGAATTCTTTCACTCCTTCCCATGGGCAGGCAGGTGTTCAGCCAGGAAAGCAGGGCTCCGTCAGGTGTAACAGTGACTTGGGAAGACAAATGTCATCACTCCTAGTATCCCCACCCTCTTCCTCCTTCTTCCCCCAGCTGTGTATATTGAGCATGATGCCATACGGTATGGTATATCCCTTGGATCAGTTGAGGTTAGTTGTCCCAGCTGTGTTCCCTTCTTGGAACAATTTCTTGTGCACTCCCAGTCTGTTTGCTGGTGGGAGGCAGAAAAAGTGTAAGCGCAACTCTGTGTAAGCACAACTCGGTGTCTTACTCTATGTAAGCACAACTCAGCAATACCAGAAATGTCGCTGCATTATCAACACTGGCTCCAGCACAAATCCAAAACAGAGCCCTATACTAGCCACTGTGAGGAAAATTAACTCTATCCCAGCCAAAACCAGCACATTCTCCACTCTTCATTCACTAGCATTTATGTCATTCTCAGGTATCACACTATCCAACACATCCTCATTATTTGCCACCCCCCTTCTCATCCCTTGATACAATACACAAATATTATTTCCCCTAGCCTATGGACTATGCCATAGTCCGTAGTAAAATGTCCATAAATGTCCACTGAGTTTATTCAGGACAGGAGAGATGGTGTGGTGTGTGTAATTATTGGGCACCAAAGCCAGTTCAAGTCAGTTTGCTGCTGCCCTTGGACCTGTTTTTTTAAGACTTGTCCTCCACTGCTTTGTGTGGTTCCTGCTATAGCCATTCCTCTGACATGCAACCCAAATCATGGGTTACAATGATTTAAACCTATATCCATTACAATCTCTGTCCCTTGTCCCTTTGAGCCAGACCATAACATTGAACATTCCTTCTCCTGCCTAGTCTGGCTAGGATTTATCCACAGACTGCAGTCCCATATGGCTATGCCTGCTCCACGCAGAGCCTTTATCTCTGAGCCACGGTCACTTTGGGGGTATAGCTGCTGTGGCATGGACCTGTCCACAGTCACCGTTGCTTTGAGGTGCACCTGCTCTGGTGTGGCTTTACCCACAGCCACAGCCCCTTCTGGAATAAACCTGCTCCATCATGGCCTTACCCATGGCTGCAGCCCTTCCAGGGGAGTAGCTGCTCTCATGTGGGATTGCCCACGGCCACACGCTTTCAGGTGCTCCAGCATGGATTTATGCACAGGCACTGACGTGTCAGTACCTACCTGCTGCAGCACAGGCTTGGCCCTGGGCCTCCATCCCTCCAGAGGTATTCCTGCTGCTGCACTGGCATCACCACAGCCACAGCCGCTCCCGGACGGTCCCGACTGACGCAGACCCACCTGCTCCCACCTGGACGCACCCATGGGCCAGGTCCCTCTGACTGAAGGTCACACCGCAGTCCCAGCCAGCCCAGGCCAGCAGCACAGACACACAGCGAGTCCCTGGCCACCCGCCAGCCCGGCACATCGCCGCTGCTGTTATCACAGTGTTCCCAGGCACAGCACAGCGAGGTGATAAAGCAGCACAGCAGCAGCCAGAGCAAAAGCCAGCCACTAACGAGCACTGGCCTCTAATGTACAGTCAGGCAAGCAAGGCTCCTGACAAGCCAAGCACCTGCCAATTAATAGCTAATCAGCAATTACAGCTATAAATTCAATCTGGGACATTCCAATCAAACCTGTTGTTATCTTGAACCCTGCAAGATCCATGTTGGGCACCAAGAAGGACTGTTGTGGCTTAACCCAAGATGGCAATTAGGCCCCACACAGCCGCTTGTTCACTCCCCTACAGTGGGATGGTGAAGAGAATGGGAAGCAGTACAGGTGAGGCATTACTCCCTTAATGTCCTTAATGATGAAGCTTTGCTTGCTTCATCAGGACATTGCTGTAACTTCTGGCCAGCTCTTGTGCTGCTAGATTGCCTGCATAAGTTCCCTGTTTAGTGATAATGGCAAAGGGGCAGGGTTTTGAATGGACCTCTGAACAAAAGCAACTATTCATTGCTGAAGCCTCTGGTTTGCTTCATGTGTGTTTGAAAGACAAGTTATAAAAAATTCAAAGCATGCTGGCCTTTTTAATGCCATAATTTGATTACTTGTGACTGCAGTACTCCTTTAATAGTAAAACGTGGCTGTTAGTGGATGCATAGAAGGTGCATGAGGCAGTGAAAAGCTGTACAGGCTTTGCTGGAATGAAGTGCATGTGCTACTTGTACACACTGTGTCATTGAAAAACTATGGGTGGCTTTTGGAGTGCAAGACTGCCCTGCACTTGTGCTTCATTTGTTTTTGCAAGGCTAGTTCTGTGCATCCTTCTTAAAGTCAAGTGTGACCCAAAGTGTGGTGGAGAAAAAGGCTGAAATTTCAAGTGGAACTTGGGAAGAAGTCTCTTGTAGTTGCTGCTTCAGGAGCAACTTCAGGAATAAGCAAGGAGAAAATAACAAAAGTTAAATGAGAGAATAATTTGTAAGGCTTTGCTGCAGCACTCTTAATTCTCCAGTGAAGAGTTGTAGATAATGATTGCAGATGATTTGCTTGGAACAGTGGTGGCAGCTTTCTTTGCAGATTCCTCTGGCCTGAGTTATCTGTAGTGACTGAAGGATGGATGTTTGCTGAGGTTCAAATGCTTTGTCTGTAAGCAGCACGTGTCATTGTTTCTCTGCAGACATTCTTGGTACTAAGTTTGTTCATCATTCAGCAATTGGCCTTTTGTTGGGAAAGGGCCTTCACTCAGTCTGTGATGGGATAACCACGTTGCATAACAACGCCACAAGGCAAAGCAAAGTTGTGCATCACCATCCTGTGCTATCCTGAAAGTGGGGCAATGCCCCTGGGCTGGAGAGAGCAGCAATCAGGCCCAGGGACTGCACAAGCCGATCTTTCCAGGAGGCTGCTGTGGCCCCGGGGGGTGGTTCTGGCCTCCACTGTCTTCTTCTGGGGAAAATCTCTGCTCCTTCTGCTTTGAACAAAGAAAGGAGCGTTTTGCAGCTTCTTGATGGATCTCAGAATTCAGATTTGTTACCCTTTAGATTTAAGAATCACTGAAACTTGTTTTAAGTACTTTTCTTGTGTTTGGCTTGTGTGCCAGGGCAAACCCCACCTTCTACCCCAATTGTTGGTCATGTGGCAGGAGCCCACTTGTGTGTTTTCAGCAGAACAGCTGAGCTTTTCAAAAACTGTCTGGAGCTCTGCAGCTGGGCTGGAGCCTGGCCCAGCAGCAGGAGCTGTTAATGGCTGATTGAAGCCTTTAATTTAACCCCTTTCCAGCAGTTGTGGTGACTAGTGTTGGAGCTGTCAGATGTCACTGTCGCACCATTACCCCTCAAAGCAAAGCATGCTGCAGTAATCCCACAGAGCAAGGCTCCCATTTGCTGCACCTCCAGTTGGGGCTGTTCCTGTTAACTACTACATCTATGGCATATGAATTTCTATCCCAGTCTTACTTTAAATGTAAATAGAAAATGGAGAATATTTCTATCAATAGTTGTGTAGATAAAGATTTTTATCATGAATGTGTAGAAGGCAATAATTACTTCTTAATATTCTCAAATAGGGATGTTGCAAATCTTCTGTGTAAATAACCAAATTGTGCCAGATAGTCTAATGGCATTCAGTAATAATTTTTCCCTCTGATGGGAGCAATCTTCCATAATGACTTAGAGCATCAGAGTTGATTTGAAATTTAGTTTTGTAATAATGTTTGGTTCTGGCCCAAAGCATCCTTAAAATACAGGCTTCCATTTCAAAGGTAAAGAGAGAACAGCTAATTTAAAAGTCCTTTTATCAAAGGTAGTTTTTATAGCAGGAAGAATGATTAAGTACAGACTAGCAATTTGTGGTCTAGTCCTTTTTTTTGCATTAATATGATTAATTTGTTTTCAGTTCTTTTGTTCAAGAAATTAATTTCTCCTCTCACTTTGTAGGAGACTTTGAAGTTAGCATCCAACTATCAAACTTTGTCTCTTTCCCCTCACCCACTCACATTCCTGGAGTGCATTTATGCAGGTTGAGAGCAAGAAGTGCAGTGCCCAGCTCTAGGGAATGGATTCAAATTATCAGTCTTAATTTTCAGATGTTCTGTTTCACATATCAACCTACTAAACAGAACCAGTTTGATTTCAAGTTATACGCTTATTCTGTTTCTTTAAATGGTTGTAAAACTCATATTTTTAAAATGTGTATCTATTATAAAACTTTTCCCAGTATGACCAGTTTCTTTTCTGCTTCAAGTGCCTTCTTGAAAAAGATCCTGAAATAAACTGTTTCTTCATAACAAGTTTATTGTAATAAAGAAATGTCATCAGAGTTAGTTCCCAGTATGCTCACACAAGTTTGTCTAATAGAATTTTTTTTTCAAAACCTTTTCTCATTTGTATTCCTGCTGTTTCCATTGTCAAAGTGGTTGAAATGAGGGTCAGACCCCACCAGCCCGCCATGTTTTTAAGAACTGAAATATGCAGCATATGTCATATTACAGCTTTTCAACTATGGTCCTCTCATGAAATAATGAACACAGAAATCACTAAGGGGGAGCTGAACTGAACTAAAAAATTTAAAGTGATAGTGCAAATCAGTAGAAAGGGCCTACCCAGTCTCAACCTTAGAGAATGGATGGCTTGAGAGCTTGGGCTGCAAAGCTTACTGACAACAAAGACCTGAGTTCAGGATGACTGTTTTTTTGAGTTAGCAGCTGTTGATGTTTTTAACCTCTGGAAGAGGAAAATAGGGGTACAGTGTTACTGGCAGCTGGAAAGCAAGAATCTGTTTTGCCCAAATGTTTATAATTTGATGTCATTATTTTTGCACAAAAAGATGCAACAGTAGGCTGTTTGAATTTCTTCATGGAAATATGAGAAAACCAGTAAATGTGCATGTGGGCACAGCCTCGTGATAAGACTTCTTGCCAGGAATAATGTGGCTCAGGTCCTGACTCAGCGTAACTCTCTGTTACATGGTTCTGTTGCCTCTTTTTCCTGGTGGGGTTGGTTTGGGATTTTTTTTCTGCGTTTTTTGGGAGGTTTTGTGTTGTTTGTGGTTTTGGGGTTTTTTTGTTTTGTTTTTTACTGGATTCTTTCACATCTCTAAAAAGTTCAAAGTTAAATGCATTTCCTGAACAATAACACTGAAACTTTCAGAAATTCTGTGCTGGGTGTGAGAAAGTCTTAAATCGATTTTCTTGAATTAAATAAGGGCTTTAGTTGTGCTCTGAAAGGTTCAGTTTCATGTTTAAAAAAAACACAGCAGGTATATGCACATCTATACATAGAGACTTTTAAAAAGTGCAGACATGGATGTAGGTGCAGGTTTTTCTAGAGGCTTATGAAGGAAGTCAGGAGCTCTGAAGAGCACGACCTGACAGCAGCCACAGGCAGCCCAAAGAGCAGCAGTTGTAGAAAAAAAGGGTTGTGCCAGATTTCTTCCACTGCCTACAGTGCTGTCGAGTTCTGAATTTTGAGTTTGCTTTCTACAGCTAGAGAACCTAACAGAAAGAGTTGGATCTTTTTCATGTGTACTTGGGTTTGGGTTTGAGTCTCTGCAATGTGAGGTCTCAAGTAAAGAAAATGGAGAGAACTGTCTAATTCTACTGCGCATTGCAGGGACTGTATGATGGAAGTTCCTGACACAAAATGCCTTTCAGCTTATCAGTTTGTCATGAATTAGAGAAGAAAAGTGTGGGGAAGTTTAAAACTAAAATATTCTTTGTTTTCCACTGTACAACCTTTATGATTTTTTAAAAATCTATCTCCTTTTTAACAAAGTAAAGCAAATCACTGCTTTCCCAGAATTAAATTAATGCAAAGTGTTGGCATTTTTTCCCCCTTAAATGGGGGATTTCATTGCTGATACTCCATACATCTTTGGTAAAAAACCATTTGTAGGTCTGTTAATGAGCAGTGTTTTCTCTTGATTTACCTCCTCCTCAATTTTACCAGAGTTTTTAAGTAACTGTCTCGGTTTGAGAGGAAGTGAGTTTTTTGGGAAGTTACAGTCAAACCAATCAGTGGTCAAATTTGAATATTGACACCTGGTGTGACCACTGAAGACGTGAGTCACCTCTGAGAACACAAGGGCTTAAAAGCAGAGCATGCCCAAAGTTCCCTCTCTTTCGATCCAGCCGCAGGAGAGTGCACACCTTCCCTACCCGGCCACAGGCTGGGTGGGGAGGGGAAGCCATGGAGGCCCAGGTCCCCCCCCAGAGGGAGAGAGGGAGAGAGAGAGAGGGAGAGAGAGAGAGAGAGAGCCTGTGCTGGCGGGGGGGGGGGGGTGTGGGGGGGGGTGATGCCCAGCATGTGGGAGTGCCACCGTGAGATCTCAGTGCCCTGAGGGCAGCGGAGCTCGGACTTTTAACCCTTTCCTGGGTGGAGGAAACTTTATGAAACATTGGTCCTCCTGGCTGGTGGTCTGAAAGAGAAGGCAGGTTGTCTGGGACCTGAGATGTTAGAGGAAGATGGGGAGAATCCGAGGTGGGAGGAGATGATGGAGTGGCTTTTGGATGGACTTTTCTTGTATAGCCATAGACTGAACCAAGTTGCCTGTAATACATGAGACTGCATTTAGGGGGATGCGATGGCTTGAGCCAAGAGATTGACCTGCAGTAATGACACCATATAAAGGAATAGAGTGAACAGAGGAAGATGAAGAGGGTGTGCTGGTGCCCTCTGTCTTCAGGGAGAAGAAGAGTACTGTTCACAAGACCCTCGGCCCCAGGGGATGAGAAAATGGGGGGGGCTGTTGTCCCAAAAATGACACATGGTTGTTTCTTGGCACTTTGCAAAGCATCCTTGAAGAACCCTGAGCAGTTTCGGTCCATGGACGGTGGTGAGAGCACTGTACATGGAAGGAGCATGTCACCATGGCAGATTTTCTCTGGGCAGTGCCATGTGTGACAAAGAAACATGGGGAGTTTCAACCCTGTTTCGTGGGGAGGACTGTGGTACAAGAGAGACTCCTCTCTTCCCTGATGGACTGAGAATGGATTATTTGAGTGGTGGTAGCTTGATCGAGAATCCAAGGTTTTGTCTCACTGTGTTTTGGTAGAAATTGGGTGAGAGGAGGAGGAGGAATGTTTGGAAGGTTTTCTTTCTGTTTCATGTGTGTTCCTGTTATTTTACTGTAGGTTAATAAAGTTTTTTTCTCTATTTCTAAGCTTGGGCCTGCTCTGCTCTGTTCCTGGTCACATCTCACAGCAGTTATTTGTAGAAAATATATTTTCATGGGGGCACTGGTATTAAGCCAGCATCAAACCATGACAGCAAATTAAAGTTGACTTAGTTTCTGATCTTCTTGGTAAATTATTGTTTGGTACAACATAAAGTGAAAGCAACCTATAGTTTTTAAATGTTAGCTATCACAGTGATGATGTGAATGGGGGTATACTTGCAAAAGTCATTAGTATTACGGTAACAACCCATTTTACAAGAATCCCTGAGCCTTGAGCATATTGATTCATCCAGCACAAAAGCTTCCATTCATTTGCAGTATAGATCATCTGAAGTTCCATGTGCTTGAGACATGGATATTGGCATATAGGTACACAAGTATAATATCAATACAGTTATGACAGTGGACCTGTGTTAGCCTCTCTTTCCATGGCGTGTCTGAAGGGATTTATAGCATGGCTGTAGAAGTTTTCCTGAAGGCATTGGTCCAAGTCTGAGCTTCCCCTTCTTTTTCCTTGCCACTTTTCAAAAAGAAAACATATTTTTTCTTGTTCGTGGAAACACTGAAGAGAAATTGAGAAAATGGCAAATAATCTTAATAGAAATATAGTACAGCTTTGTGTACATGAAAATGAAGAATTGGTAAGATCTGAAAAGTGTTATTTAGAGAAATGGAGAACATCATTAACTCTTAGGGATAGGTGTCCTGAACTTGAAGAGCACATAAAAACAAATCAGAACCATTGGTATTCAGAAAGAGATTTGCTGTATTCAGCCATGGCTTTCATGGCAAGGAGCTCCTCGTGGTTGTTTTCTCATCTTATCAGTGAGTGCTTCACTTCAAAACCACTCAAAATTCCTAGCCCCACAGTTACAGAAAGGAGGCTGCAGGGTGATGATGATAGAGATGTGTGGCTCACAGAGGTGCTGCTTTCCTCATTAATTGTGGGTATTTGTTCAGGAGGTGACTGAGGCCAAGGTACAGCACCCTGCCATTAGCCATCCTCGCCAGAGGGCCAGCACCTGGGCAAGGAATCTGGACTTGGCTGACCAGAGTGTTCCTACCCCAAAGTACCCTGTAGCAAACTGTTATTTCCTTGTTTGTTTATTCATTTATTTTCTCTCTTCTTTTTGTTTTGCTTTTCCCAGAGGACAAAATGCTCTCACTGGGGGAAGTGGTGGCTCTTCCCCAGGCCCATTGTCAGCTCTTGAACAAGAAGGGCCCCTTTTGGGCAGTATCCAGTTGGGCTTTACCCCATGCCTCTCTTGTCTGTGTCACATCCTGAGTCCTCTGGCTTCACATCTAACCGTTCTTGATGTGGTTTGTTTAGGGTTTTTTCATTCCACTGAAACATTACAGCTCTTCCTGATGCCAAAACCACTCTTTCTATCTTAAAGTCCTCCCTGGAAACCCGTGTCTTTCACTGTTTTCAACATTATTTCACAAAAGTTCTTTTTGGCCTTACCTGTATAATAAAAGTCAGTGCTGACAAATATAAGGTTTTTTAGGCAAAGCTGACAGGTCTTACTCATCTTTTTTATACCAGCAAGAGCTCTAGTACAGAGGCAATTCCTGCCAGCAGCAAGAACACTTTAGTATTGTACCATTTGAGTAACAAGTGTAAAATGTATCAATCAAAGACCTGCTGGGTCTCAAACACATATTGGCCTTTATATTAATATGGTTTTAGCACAAAGATAGCTGCCATAGTTCTGAGCTTGCTTCATCTTGTTTGGAAAATTGATCAGAAGGTATTTGATTTCCCTGCTGCAGAATGCTGTGTTCCCATATCGACTTTCCTTTCTCTGAAGCCCATTTCTATTGAGTCTTTTTTTTGTGTGTGTGTTTGTGCCATAATTTTTCTGGACTTTGCTTCTGTTTGTTACAAGTGAATTTATGTCTTAGCACCGCCTTACTTTTTATTGTTACAGGGCTTTACAAAAGCTGCAGTTTCTCTATAATTGCTAATGAATTACGTTTTTCAAAATCACTGTGAAATGTTTTTCAGCCCTGTGGCTCCCAGCCTTAGTGCTGCATGCAGTCTATTTGAGATGGGTGAAAAAACCCTTCTGCTTTCATTGTTGGCAAAGGGGAGAGAGGGGGTCCAGTGTTTGCCCTGAGATGTGTTAGGTTCGATAGATTCTGGTGTTTGCATCAAGCTGAGAGGTAGGATATTTCTTCCCTCTCCAATACTAAAAGCAGACATTTGAGTGCTCTAATAATGTGTTCCCTCTGAAGCTGCATTTCATCAGTAGTTAAGCTAAGTGTTTACCTATGTCTGCACTTTTATATGAGGCATTGAGGCACTTGGACTTTGGTTTCATGCTTAGAAATACTTATTGTTTGAAATTTCTTTTTTTTTTTTAACCATCCCTCCTGCTTAACTCATTTCCTTGATCCTGAGTTTTGCTGTTGCTGCTGCTGTTGCTGCTGCTGCTACAGGATGCTGTCATTTAGCATGTGTCAGCTCAGGCTCTAATGTGCAAGGCTAATAGTGCAGAAAAACCTTTCTTTGCTGAAACAGCTAAGGGGATGGTCCTGAGGTTGTGGTTTGAAACTCAAAATGGGATTTGAACTTATCTGTACACTGGAAACTCACTGAACTGTTAGCTCCCTCAAACACTTGCTGAGGTGGTCGACACAGGAGTAGGTCTTTTTTATTCCTTTATTCGGACCTGTGGCTCATATCTGGTGACTTGTAGGCAGTTTCCATTACAGACCTGCATAGCTGTGCTGTCTCTTCACAGGGGCTTCCCTGCATCTTCCCCAGCACCTCTGCAGAGGCTGAAATATAGAGTGTGGTAGAGAACTCCAGGCAGAATTACTGCTTTCAAAGTAAATCAAACTCTTACAAGCCTTCAGTGCTCTGCTGTCTTTCAGATACATCTTTGTTTAATCATTTTAGAAGCTAGACTAGAACATGCAATGCGTGTTCAGAGAAAAAAAAACATTTGGGGAAAGACTGGCAGAATTCTCTAACAGAAGTTTTCTGCTGTACATACCTTATTTACACCTGCTGGAAAGGTTTCATAAAATTATTTCTACATCTAAGAGCTTTTTAGTCATCTCCTTCTTACTGGTTATATCGCTGTATTTTCCCAGCACTCATCTGGGTCTCACTTTGCACACTTCCTGTCTGCGCAGTGAGATTAATCCTGTTTTGGGATCTGCACAGGAGTGCTTAAATTTATGATTCAAATGGATACAGCTCCTGTGGCAGAAATTGTGAAGAGATCCATGAATTTTTAATTAGAAAGGATTAATTTAATGAATATAATTTCCTAAACTAAGTTGTGGTGTGGAGCATAGATGTGGCTTAATGTTTAAGTAACTAAAATATGTGCATTCCCCCTAGAATGTGTGAGCCATACCCTGGATAACCAAGTTTCCTTTCAGATGCTCTTGTCTGCTGTGCTTGTGTATTTCAGCAGAACAGCAATGTGTTCAGATAGGCTGTGATACGCCTCTTACCTGTTACATTACACACAGAACAAGTGACTGAAGTTGTCATGGAAGGAAAAATCCCTCATGAATTCAAAACCTGCCATTCGAGTCAGGAAATGGTTTATCAGCTTCTTTCACATGTATTTTATGCTTTATACTTTCTTCCCAGTTGCATTTTTAGACTTAGCTCATAAATGGTTGCAAAACTGTTTTGAAGATTTTTATGAGGAATGTAGTATATAAAACCAAAATCACAATATTTAGAAATCTGCAGTAATTTGAAAAGAAAATGTATGCAAATGATCACATAAATTCAGTGTACAAAGTAGGCAGAAAAAGCTACCTGTGAAGGAAGCTTCTTTCTTGATCCCTAAGGCAAACAAGTAAAAGGTTTGAAGTGTAAGCTACAAATCCTGCTTGTTAAGCTTGCTACTACGTTTTCTTCCAAAACAAGAGATTTGTAAAAAGCATTTCCCCAACTTGCACTTCTGCACCAGAGCTCCCAAGGTTACCAATGTGGCTCTGCAGTCGCGCTCTGTGGCACCCACAGTGCAGAAGGGTTGGTGATCCCGGGTGATTCCTGGGCAGTGCGACACCTTGCATCCATCCCTTCCTCCAGCTGCTGGATCAGAGCTTCTGCCAGGACCTCAGGGCTTTGTCCTGTGCCCATCCTCTTGATGGTGTTGGCTTTGGATGAAGGAGGAAAAAGGAAGGAAACAGGACTGCTAAGAAATTGGAGAACAAAATTCTTCTGCAAGCTGAGATTGTTTTAGATCAGGTATAGGTGTCTTGATGGAAGAATCCCTACTTTAAATTCAGTGGCCTTACTACAGGATATTAGCATTACTAATTTTTAAAACTTCCTCCTGGGTTTATTATCAGTATTTGAGATTCTGTGCTGTGCTGACCTTGGACCTCAAGGGGAAATGTACAAGCTGGTGCTAAGCCACTTTTCGCATTCCATCTAATGTGTTCCCCTGGGGATTGGATATAATTTATGGACATCTCAGTTTCTCCAGAACCTTCAGATCTTAGTTGCTGGTTTTAATAGTGTATTGGACAAGTTCAATATGCACCAACAGTTTCTGGGTACAGGATAGGCGCCCTGCCTCGGGCCCCTTAAATCCAGAAACCATGCAAGTAAATCAATCACCTTTGGGAAACACTGGATTTAATAGTGTAGCTTAAGGAGTCTGCACTTGATCAGGTACTTTCTCAGATCGTTGTAGCATGTAGGTGATATGAATTTTCTGGTACATCTCAGACAACCTTTCTGGGCCCATGTGGAGAGCAGTTATCTGGGGCAGCAAGGCTGCTCGCACAGAACATACCTATTGCTCTGATTCCTGCTTTGTCTAGACAAGAGCTCTGGAAATGCAGGCTAGGGATGTCTCTTACTGCAGCCACTGTTTCTATAAGCCCAGGCTATCCTTGATTTCATTTTTAAGTTTTGGCTCAGAAGGATGAAAGATGTGCTTTAATGAAACTGACCTTTAAAAATATTTTCTGAAAAAATCGTATAGCGTGCTAGAGAACATGCCAACAGTACAACATTTGCTCAACCTTCTAGAATTAGCATTTAGTAAAAAAGAGCCCTGATCCTGATGGATTAAACATGCACATTAAACACAACCTGTGGATTTTAAAGTGAGTTTTAATGGATTTTAACCAAAGTAAATAGAATTGCCTGAGGCTGATGAAAGTTCCATGATTTCTGATACAGATCTAAGCCAGAAGTTTAGTTGAGAGTACTCTTTCCTCAAGTATTTTCCTTTTGTTTCTTATGCAAATAGCAACAGAAAAAAATACCATTCTGCTGGAAAGGCAGGTAGGAATATTAATCATAACAGTGCAGAACTATCAGGTGTTTTGCATTCCAGCACTGCGAGGTAGCGCTCTGGAGGAGGGAGAGGAAAGTTGTCCTTGCTTCTGCCCTCTGCAGTCATCTTGGTCCTATAAAACAGCTCCTGTTCTAACAGGGTGAGCTTGACAGCAAATGAGAAAAAAGAAAGTAAATACACTCAGCTTTTTTAGGATTTAGTTACATGGGATGCATCTGACTGTTCAGCTGAGTGCTTTTACGCTGAAAGTAGGAACTTTTCATGTAATTGCAGTCTCAGGCTTCACCAGCAACTGCTCAAGCACAAGACTTGTGGGACACCAGGCAGCATCTTATTTACATCTAATTTACAAAAAACTACTATATTTAAAAAATAAAAAAACAAAACACTTGCATTAAAGCAGCTTTTTAAGACAACAGGTAAATCATCAGGAACTTGAGATCTAAAGGCCTGTTGGGGATATGGTGGGTTCTCCTGACTGGTCTGCTGAAACTGTAACATAGAACTGATAAAATGTTCTTTTTTTATCAGTGCAGCAGAGTATGGACAAGTGAGGTGCTCATGAATGGCATGTGTTTGGATGGTGGAGCTTGTCTTTCTCTCCCTCCTTGCAAAGAGCTAGGCAGGGATTGGAGAGTGTCTGAGGAAGATTCGCAGCAGTGTGCCTGCAGCCTTTTCCAGGTGCAAAACTTAGATTCCATTTTGACAGAACTAATGGAGAAAGAGAGGGATGCTTGGTGCCAAATAGCTAGTTTCATTTCTCTGATCTTTGAACATCTCTGGAATTTCCCTGGCCTTGGTCCAGCTTCTGCTTGACTAGAGAAGTCCTGTTGGATCTGTCAGTAAGTGGACGTGATCGCCTTTTCACGTCCACTTTCACTCAAGGACTTCGTTTCCCGTTTTGTGCTACAAAATCCACAAAAGCACATACGCAGACAATGCATGGTCAAGCAAAATCCCCCAGCAGGGCAGTGACCCAGTGTCAGCCTTGCACACGAGCAAGGACATGGCCATGAGCCATCCTGTGCCCTCCCTGGCTGCCCTGGCCAGCAGTGCAGGCTGACTCACTTGTGTGATGGCAGAGCAGGCTCCTTTCTACTCCAGATCTTGCAGACTTCCTGAGTGGTTTAAGCCAACACCACCTCATGGCAGTCAGTAGTAATTTCCTGTTTGGTATTAAAAGGCTGCGTTTCCAGAAAATTGTGTATGATTTTCTTTTTTTTTTTAAATTAAATCCCAATAATGTTTTATCACCCTTTGTGTAAACAACAGGCATAGGAAGTACAATTTCACAGAGATAAGAGTTTTACATGTAGGCTGAGGAATGCATGAACAAGAAGTCCTTCAGTACTGACAAAAAAATCCATGTCCTTTTTTTTATTTTCTTGAAGCGTGTACACCACTGCTTACCCAGCTGTGATGAGTAAGTTATGGAATTCACTTTGCAATAACTTCACAAGTGTGGTGGTGGACCCACCACCACAGCAAGGGCTAGAGCTGGCCGAGAATAAAGTAGGAATAAGTAGCTTTTACCCCATGATTTCATGTGAAGATCAACAAACAAAGTGTAGTTCTCAGTACTGCCAACTGTATTATCTTCCTCCATTCTAACTGGAGTTTTGCCACTGATTTCAGCTAGACATGTTAATAGTACATGCCTTTTAGGCAGTTGGCTTGCAGTCTTCAATTGGATACCATCAGTGGGACTCCCTCATCTAACTTGAGGTAGCTGAAACGCATCAGGCAAGTTGTTCTGTCGGAGTTTCTGTGTCTCCCCATCAACTGCAAAGGGAGCCTGGATAACTGAGTTCTGGAGTAGATGGTTATATCCTAGATGTTTGTAGAAAAGTTCGTAGAACTCCATACTGTTGTCAAGTTTCTGTGTGAGAAGCTGGTCTTGATGAAAGGTATCTGCATCCTCTCAGTATTCTTTCTTCAGAGAATGTTCTTTTAATGCCAATTTTTTCCTGAAGATAATTCCTTGGAAATTGCAGTTGAACTTATCTAACAAATTGTGTGGTGATCTAGTGAAAATAAAACACCCTTCTTTCTATTTTGTTTTGAATTACTTCTGTCTGGCAGTTTTACTTTTTATATTCTCCAGTGAGTATGAAATTAGCTGTTTTGCTGGATCATTTCAGGATTTATCCTGAAAATAGTTCTTTCTAGAGTAGTTAATGTTTCCTGTGTGAACTGTTTTGAAATAGTTCTTGATTCTGTGACTCCCTTTCTTTTCCCTTTTTCTCTCCTTCATATTTCTTCTTTCTGGTGTTTAGATATTTCATTAACTTGGTATTTGTTGTATTTTAGGAGAAACCTGATGCCAGCCCCACATCTTTACAGCTGCGATCCCAGATTGAGGTAAGCACTTAGATTTTGATCATCCACTTTTGGGATTTTTGTTTGTTTGTTTGTTTGTTCTTTAATTTGATATTCTGCATAAATTGAGTAAAGGCTTCTCTAGTGTCTGCTCTCAGTGCTGCATATCTTTTCTTGCAGGAGTCACTTGGTCTCAGCAGCACTGCATCAACACCTGACACTGAAAGAAAGTAAGTGAAGGCACAGAAAGTGAGAAAGGAGGGAGGGGGAATTTGGTATGTTTTCTTTTTCCTTGGGGTAAATTAATTTTAGATTATACTGATGTATCTAGATTTCAGATCCAGACACTGTGAATGAAACCTGTTTTGGAACCTGCTTCTTCTCTTCCTCCCTTTTGGCCTCTTATTATTTTGGGTTTTTATGTCAATGGAGGGTTACTGTTTCTCTCTTCTGCACACTTGGTGTGTGCATACACCAAGATGACTGGTAGTTGTTTCTGAGGAACATCAGTGATTTCACAATCTCTGCAAATTACGCCTGCTTTAAAAATTACTTTCTTTGACTAGACCTAAATGCAGCCAAAAAAAGATAGGTGAGGGGAAGGGAGAGTTACAGACTTCCATCGTGTTCCTTTTCCTATGCACTCCTGAGTTTGTAACTGTGCTTTTGAAGAAGGTGCCAAGGGCATGAAGTACTTAAAACCAAGTTAAAAGGAGCTTTAATTTTAGCGTCCTTAATGAAAACCTCTCTGTGAGGACTGAGAGGGTTTCTGTTTACTGTCACCTCCTGCTGCAATGTGTGTGCTTGTTTTCTGTGCCTCCTTCCTTTGATCCCAAGATCTTGGATCCCTGCTGCTGAGGGTAACGTGCAGTGGTGCATGAAGACAACTGACACTGTATGACCAATTGCCTGCACTTCCATGGGGTAGTGCCAGCTGGACGAGTTCAGAGGGAGTACATGGAATCCATTTGTGATGGGACGTGCTTTTGTAAGGTTTTACAGTCCCACATTTGAATATCCTCGAGTGATTCATCACTGGGCAGTAATAGGAAGGTTTCTTGCTTTTGATAGTTCAGTAGAGGGACTGTCAGTCCCAGAGCAATCTTTGGTGGATGCAGTGTATGGGACTTGCCTGAGCACTGACCGTATAGAAGTCAGTTGTATGGTAGTGAACAACTGCTTAGGGGCTTCCTTTGGGCTTGTTGGGAAGCTGATTCATGCTGAAGGTCTCAGAACAGGATAAATTGTCTTTTAGAGATGCCTTGTCATGCTTCATTACTCAGAGAGAAAAGCAGAGATGGTTTGCTTGAGGTAGATGGCCATTTCAAAACACGCTGAGACAGATAAGGTGAATTTTACCCTGGTTACCATCACTGCCCCCATATTATATGCTGGTAAAAGAGAAGGCCTAGAAGTCTTGGGGTTTAATACTTTTGCTTCCAATACTCATATATGGAAAAGAATCTTTGAATCTGGCTGTCCAACATTATAATGAAACCAGAAGTGCCAAGCAGATGGGAATTGCAATCTGGGAAGTAAGCCTGCAAGGTTATCCTATAATCATATGACTCTTCTCTCAGCCTCAAAGCACTTTACCCGTGGGTAAATATTAAAATCCCACCTCAGGTAATAATGAGATGGAGATCTTGCAGGAGGACAGCACACAACCCAGAAAAAACTCCACTTACCAGTTCTAGCCAGCTTCCAAAGTTGTGCCTCTGTGTAGGTGTTCTACCACAAATAACTGAGTGAGAAGACAGTATCAGCAAAAAAATCTCCTGAGTGACTCCTCTGAGACAGCCCATTTATCTCACTGAAAGGAAATTATCTTAGTTCAGCTGAAAGGACATGTGATTTTTATGGACCTTTCAAGAATGGAAGTGTGCCATTTGAGGATTTGTAGAAGGGTGTATGTGATTAACCTGATCATATATATGAAACTGATGCAGGACGGGTTGTGCCAGATACTTGCACAATAAGAAGCAAGGCCATGTGACACATGATAATTGGACAAGGTGTTGAAAATAATAAATTGTATCTATGCAATACTGTACAAATTATTCAAACCTGAAATTAGAGGTCTGTGCCTGTTTGTGACAGCCTGCCACATCAGTGTTGGCTTCATCCCTCTAGCCTAGAAGGATGGATTGTAGCAGAAACTGCTTCTTCCAGGGAGGCAGAGTTTATGAAATTGATCTGCAGGAAAATGACCAGTTTAAGCCCATCCAGTAGACCTGTACTTGCTACTAACATGCTGAATTTGATATTTTTCAGGGAAGGATGTTGTGTTGGCCCCAGGGATTTTTGTGGGGTTTAGTATATGGCTTTCATCTGAATTTTCTGTGTGGGCATGCTACTAGACATGGAAGCTTGTCCCTTTGGGGACACTGTTTTTATGTCACTCTCATGCTGCATGAAAGATGTGTGGTAAACCTTCTACAAAACTACTTTTTTTGTGAGAGGGCTAGTTTGAAAAATATGAAACTTGATGCAGATGTACATTGGTTTCTCATATTCACAAAAGATTTGGGAGACAAAAGGAAAGATTTGTTCAAAACTCGACATACAGACTTTCAGGAGCTGGAAAATGTGGTTTTTTGAGTACTCTTCCACAAGTAAGAGCTTATCCAAGAACAGTTATAATTCTGCATATTGAAAATCCAAATGTTTTCGTAGGGTGAAATGAGTTGTTTCTGGTCCAGTGTTCTGAGCAGATTGCTTTGGAAAATAAGGGCAGTCCCAAGGAAAAATCTGTACTGAAATAAGGTGGGAAGAGCAAGTGTCTGGCTGGAATATGGTCACACTCAGTAGCTCCCTCACCCAGCACTGCTGCCTGCACACCCTACAGCTTAATGCTACCAAAGTCTAAAGTTTTAAAATAACGCATCTGGATGGTTGTTTAATTTGTCAGAGTTTAGACGTTCAGACAGAAAGAAGCTTTGGGAGAACCTGGGAAGAGCAATGTTTGCTTTAACCTGGTTTGGTTTTCCTTTTCTGTGCTGCTCAGCTGGAAGAGAGCACCCAACAGGCTCCACTGTATGCCACACTGAAAACAGATTAACCTTGGTGGTCTGTGGTAGGAAAAAGCCTGTTTGTGAGGACAAGCAGTGAATGTTCAGTCTTGCCTTGAGTCTTGCTAACCCTGCTGCCCAGTCTGGTGAAAAGTCAGTGCAGAATTAGTCAGTGCCCTCCGTCCAGCAAGTTGCCCAGCAAGTATCTGTATAGTGAGTGATGTGCTCTAACACAGATGAGCAGTAGCAGGGCTTGTAGGCAGGCAAAAGGGATTAAATGAGCCTGGAGGCAGAATTGTTTGTCACTGTGAGTCACTGTCATCACCCCCCCCACCCCCAAGGGCGTTTGGGGCAGTACTACCTTCCTCTGTTGCTAGCAACACTGTTCCTGTTAATTAGATGAAGCTACAAAAAAAGACTGCATATGTGAACCTGCTCGATGGTGCCCTACGAAATATGCCTTTTGTTTGATTGGTTCTGACAAAGAAAGAAAAATCTTCCCTCAGAGGCAAAAAATAAAAGAGATTTATGTGAATAACAGCAAGGGTACTGATGTGGTCTGAAGAGCTATCCATAAACAGAAAACAAAGTAATGTTTGTTGAAGCTTTGCTTCACAACTGCTCTGGTTTTTTGGCCTTACTGGAGTTTCTTCTGTAAATTGAAACAGTTTGCCAGGTTTCTAAGTTATGTCATATTCGGCAACTAATGCAGAGCATGGAATGAGGTATTTGCGGCTTTCTTCTCTGAATAATAAATTCCACTTCCCTCTGCCCTTTCCAAGATTTCCATCTTTTAAACTGCAGTCTTGCTGACAGTTGTGGTGCTAGAGTAACTTTGCTGTTTCTCAGTGTGCCTTCAGTAAAGTGGCAGCAGCATCTTTAACAGTGATATTATTCATTTTAAACAAAAATGTCCCCAGAAGCACAGGTGCTTCTATACAGACACATTGCCTTCTGCTTTTTCTGGAAGAATCATTAGTGTAGAAAACATGCAGTAAATGTGTTCTTTAGCAATTACTGCTGCTTCTCTGACCCCATACCATGTTCATCTGGGTATTGTATATACAATTCCTATTATTTCGAAGAGATGGCAACACCCCAAGGATGTTTACTCAGATAGGGGACTGAGCAGGGTTTTCTCATAATTGTAAACAGAGCATTTAAACAATGTAACCCAACTTTTAGCCTGTTCCCATTTTTGAGCATTCAAATCTACATGACAGACTGATGAGCTCTGCATGTTTGCCAGGAAATCCAGGTTAAACCCAGTCCCCTGAACTCAGGCTTCTGCATCCTGACTCTCATCCTGTTTTTAGAAGAGCTGGGGGGATGTTGCAGAGAGGAAGTTGTGTGTTTTCCCTCTTTGGAAATAGATCTGTTTGCTGTCACTGTTTGCTCCATCAGCCTTTGGGCTGTGTTTCAGATGTGGTGTATCTGAGATCTGCTGGGAAAGAAAAGGAAGTGGGTGAGAGACTCAGGAGTACTGCATACAAAGAGGATGAGGTACAGACATTCCTATATACTAGTATTTTTCTTAACAGTTGATAGAGAAAGAAAGGGTGAAAACAATGCACGAGGTAACAGTTGTGTCATGTATCTGATGTTTCAGTCATTCCCACCACCTTTGTGTGGCAGTGGGTGTTATGAATTGTCACCTCCTACGTGGGTCACCTGCACTTTCTTGAACTGTACCACTCAAGTGCACTCCTGACCAGTAAATGGTCACACTTCAAATCACGTGCCACAATTCACCCTGCTGTACTCCTCAGGCTGTGGCTCAATACAGTTTAAACGTTCTTCACCCTGAGAAACTCAAGACTTAAATCTGAGACTCTGCCAGAGCAGGGAGCCAGCCAGAAACATACGTGTCAGGCAGAAGGAGAAAAGCAGGCACGTGTGGGGTGCAGGTGACACAGGGCAACATTGCTCAGGGGCTTTGCATTCCCCCGGCGTGGGGGAGCTGCTGTGCCTCTGGCAGCTGCATCCTCAGCTCCCTGCTTCAGCTGCTGTTGAGGGTGCATGTCTGTCACCCTGTGTGTGTGCGGGATGTACCGAGCCACTCACGCCTTCCATTCACACAGTCTGGCCAGATCCCCGATGGCTTGTTGGGAATGTCACAGCAGGAGCTGTAGGCTCCCCGGGCATTATGGCTTTCTCCAAGGTTGTTAGCAGGCAAGCAGTGAGGCCACAGCACAGGTGGCTGCTATCTGCCTTGTATCTGTTGTCACTGCAGGAGAGACAATTGACTGAATCTGTTTTTAAGTATTTTTTGCAATGAATGTGCCATAGTACAGCCATTCCAGTGTCCCACGGTATAAGCTGGAACTCTGTATCAACCTAAGGCTGGGAGAGAGCCTGCATTTCAGTGTTCCCATTTTCCACAATGATTTTCAGTGAAAGCTGCAGAAAGGTTCATCCAAGCCTCAATTCTGCCCCCTTTGGTACATTAATCTACTGGCCTTTGCCAGTAGTTTTTAACACTTGATTCCCTGGTCTTCTTTTCCTACAGCATCCAAACTGCAGGTCAAGATTGAATGCAGGAGGTTATTAAATCATCCCACCAGGTCATGGATGGGGGGGTTTAAATTCTATCAGCTTAGATTCTGGCAACTTCTCAGAGTGCCCAAATTAATTCTGGCAGGTATTTGTAAGCGCATCTTCCAAGAAAGAGGAGTGCAGGTCTGAAAGAGGATGTAAGGCAGAGAGAGGGCAGAAACTGAGAACAAACCAAAAAGCAAACAAATCTCCCAAACTGAGGGGGATTAACCAGTTATTAATTAATAAGTGCAACTAAAGGCTGCACTTAATTGCTAAGAGAATAAATTCTTTCTTTTGCATAGTTTAAAAATGGAAAAGAATATTGGAAGAAAAAGAAGTAAGAGCTTTTTTTACTTGAGATGTTTGAACTTGATACATTTTTTTTATACCCTGTCCTTGCAGGAATTGAAAAAAAATCAGTGAATGTGTATGGCCCTGTTTTCACTTGTTTGAGGCCTGATTTAGTCAAAGGCAAATTATTCATGCTGCCTTTAAACAGCCTCCTCAAGAGAAGTAGGGCAGGAAACTCCCACAATAACCCACACAATGGGAGTGAGAGGCCAGCCAAACGCTGCCTGGGACACGTGAGGAGGGAAACCAGTGCGCCTTTGAGCAGCTGGAAGAAGATTTCAAGCCTGGTAATTTTGTACAAGGAAGTATGAAGGGCACATTTCACGAGAAAGTCTGACTTGTCACAGCGAGTTGAGATGGCACGTAGTGAGCTATACGCAGAGAGCAGGGAAGCACTGCCTGCAGTGTTGGGCCCCACTCTTTGCTCTCAAAGAGATTTTAGCTGGCAATTATCTGCCGCCTGGCTGGGACCATTTCTGTTATTTCTGTTATTAAATACATGACGTACCCCCATCTGCCTGCTGCCAGTCCACGGACCGAGCCCGTGGGACCAGTGTGGTGGCTTCCATGCTGGTGATGCTACAGAGTACACATACACACACACGGCCCACAAGCAGCTCAGTGTTTGTTTCCACTGAGAAAGTTTTGACCTGCTTAAAGAGCCATTGCTATGGAAACCTAATGAGAAGATAATTGAATGAAACCTCTTTGCTTTCCATCCCTTTCTCACACTGGTGCCAGCAAGGTCAGAACCTTGCAGGCCTCCTTTCTCTTCAGGTTCATGCAAATTTGATAAAAATACCAAAGGCCCATTTTCTTCCCTGTGCCAGCTCCAGTTAGATAAATTACCTTGTATTCAGTCAGGAGCAGTTACAAGTCTGTCAGTTTTTCTTACTAATTATGTAAGTGGGCCATTTCTAATGCACACGGATAACCAAATGGCTTTGCAGCAGAGCCAACGTGGGCTTTTGCATTGGTTTATTCACCACTCTGGGTATGCATAAATTTCATATACTAAAAATCCCATCTAAACCATTTTCCACAGTGTGCTATAAATAATCATTGGTAAGGAATGAGAGGGGCACTATCAGTTTATCGAAGACAATAACAGTAGTGGTTTCATCATCATATGGTGCTATGCACCTGTGGATTTTATGGTCCATAAATGAGATGCAGCCATTTGTTGAAGCACATCTGCATTTAATGCCCATCATTCTCAGTTCCCATATTTGTTCTGTTTTGAGAATGATGAGATTTCAAAAATCAACAGGCACATTCATGAAAGCAGCGCATGGTGTCATTTGTTTCTTTTCCCAGTTCTGTGGAGTACCAGCACGTTCTTGGGGCACGTATGACTGTGTCTCTTGTAGTATCAACCACTCTCTATGAAAGATTAGCCCCAGTGTTTTTCTGTCTGAGATCAGAATCAGTCCAGAGTTAACTGGAAATCTGTAGCCTAGTTAAAACCAGTCTTAATCAGACAGGCTTAGTTGGCTTGTGACCCAAATGTGTGCATTGGGTCTTCCTTGCACACCAAGTTTTGGAGACCACCTCCAGGTTTCAAAGGTATTGCTTAGCTGTAACAGTGTTTTCCCCACTGCAGCACTTCTATGGAAAGCTAGATTCAGAGACCATTTTACATGTCAGGCTTTGACATTGCTCTTACAAAGCCCCCAGGCTGCAAAACAAGAACCAAAAGTGCCCTCCAGAGGCAGTCCTTATGATGATGTCTGGTCTGGTCTGGTCTGGTCTGTTTAAGATGTCTGGTCTGGTCTCTTATCTTTCAAGCGGCCTCCTGTAAAAGCAGTTAAATAAGTTTTTTAAGTTGTTCTCCCTTTCTCTAACTACTGTTGGAAGTTTGTCCAAATAGTTAGGTAATGTTAGCTTCTCTTTTCTAATTTTTTTCCAGCATGTGTCTGTTTGTTCCTGTGCCTGGTTTATTAATAGGCAGTAAGTTAATCTTCTTGCAGCTTTCCAATTTGACAGGCAAAACTTTTCAAGCTTTCTTTTGTAAGATCAACTGTCCAGTTCCCTGGCTATTCTAATAACTTTCTCTATTGTACCACATCTAGTTTGAATTCATCTTTCTTGAACATGAATAATGGTGGTTGTACAGCCATTCTCATATATATTTGTTCTTCATATTCTTCATACTGCCATTGGAATTTTCCATCCTTATGCCTTTTAGGATCAGTATGTAGTTTTTTTCCCAGTCATCCTTCTACCTGGTAGCCCCAGGTACTCTGTCTTTTGCAGAGACTGCAAGAGACTCTAGCATTTGAAAGACTGACTTTTGTGTCCACCTTGTTTGTGTACTTGAAAACCTGAATGATTAAACTTGCTTCTGTTTAGCCAGTCTTTCTAATCAAAGAGTTGCTGGTCCAGTTTCTCTACTCCAGCTGTTGCTACTAAATTTTGTATCACTGATCACTGAGTGGCCTGATGTAGTTTACTAAATTCTACTCAAAGCCATCAACTCTCTAAGGCAGTAATATTCGGGTACTCTCAAAAGTAGCTCCATTTTTAGATTATGTATTCTGTTTTCTGTTTGGGGTTTTTTGAGGGTTTTTTTCTCATTTGTTTATTTCAGCACTTTGGCTCAGAGACAAAAGTACTGGCCTGGAGATGGTTTTGGATTTGTGAGATTAATGAATTAAAGTTTTGACCCCATCTCCTGCCCGCTTCCAGAGATTATGGGTTGATAAGAAAATACTTTTTCCCTCTGTCTGTAAATCTTGTTTTGTTCCTCATTGTGTGAACGTATACCCATACATTTCTTCTGCTTTATGCAGTGACAGAGTACATTTCATGTGAAAGCTTGCTAATGAAGTTGTACATCAGACCACAACAAAAATGAAGGCCTCCATGGTGGAGTAATGGCATTTGGCTCCCTTTCAGACACACAGTGCTGAAACTTCTGCCAAGTGTCACTGCATCATTAACTTTCAGTACAAGTTATCAGTCTATGAATGGAAGAACACAAATCACTTTCAGTGCACGCTCGCAGAAGCGCTGCAGACTTAACAGAGTAAGGGAGCGTAATTTGCAAATCAAACATACAGGGACACCAAGGTAGTCTGGAATTTTTCACCAGACATCTAGGAAGTAAAATGCTTGATTGATTTCACTGAGGATTTTTAAGCATCAGAATTGTCGGGTGGAACTAAAAAGCAAGTGCCTTATCAGGCACTATGTGGTAAGTTTTGTTGGCATTTCCATCTCTTCAGAGCAGCTGTTAGCATTTTCAAGGTCAGCCCAGGCATGGAAGATTTCCTCTTGAAGGAATGCGTGAAATGATAATTGGAATTTGCATCCTCTGATGAAACTGAGCATAGTTCTTAAATCAGTTATAAATGAGAAGGTGGTCTGCTTGCTGTGGATCCTGCTTTTCTCCTCACCCTCTCTGGTTCAGGCATGTCGGATGTTTGCTCCTACTGCCCTTCCCCTTCTTTAGAGGCCGGTTTATGATGAGTTGGTGGCCTCAGGCTAACTCATACTGAACAGATGTCCACATCACAAATGTTGCCACTACACCTGCTGCTTACTTGCATCGTTTTTGGCAACTGTGCAAGAGAAGAAAAGGATTAAAATGGATTTGGAGGCCACAGAGCACAAGAGTCTGCCTCTCCACTTTAAGGGTGATTTCACTAGTGAGGCAGAGTTCTGATCATTAACAGGTTTCATTTTCTAAGGATGGTGATTTGGTACATTTCATGGATACTAAATTCATTTAAAATAAATAGAATAACTGCTTGATGGGTGGAGTGCATGCTCATCTGCAAAACGTAAAGTGGATTAATTCTGTCAGTTCTGACAGAGATTGGCTTTCATAAAAAGAAAAATCTCCATATACAACTCCACATACTTTTTTATCTGATTTACCTTTATTTAGAAAAATACTTGCTGACCACTTTACTTTGAAGTGTCTGGATTAATTCCTGGCCCTGTTGAAGGGTTTTTTCTGGAAATTTTACCCAGAAAGTATGGGGTTTGTATTTTTCACCTTTAACCAGGCTTCTTAAAAATTAAGCACCTGGTGGCGTATTAATGACTTTTCCCCTTCAAAGAGTAAACACCAGCAAGGAAAACACTAAATGTCTCCCTCCTCCTGGTGCACTAAAAATTTGAAGTTTGTTCACCTCAGTTAGTTTTCAGTTTGTGCTGGATTAAATTTCTGATCAGTCTGAGTTTTAAAGAGGTGGTATTTCGGAGCTTCACTATGCCAGACTCTCCTTGTCTAGATGAATTACTGAATCACACTGAAGCTCCATACTGTCTCGTTTCCCCTTTAATGATATCGTTGCAAACTGATGAGCGAGTGTTTCCTGCTTATAAGATGTTGGCCACTAATACCTTGCGTCTTCTAAACACCGACCTGGCTTGAGCTGTAATTTCCCTTTCAGTGACTTGATCAGCAACTCTTTATTGCCCTCTGCTGGGGGTCCGAGAGAGCTGAAGGAGCCCGTGCAGACTGTCCGTGGACAGCAACAAGAGCGTGTCATGTGTGTGTTATTATATGGGCTCATTCAAAAAACGATTTGGCTTGAGGTCTCCTTGGTGCGCTGTGGTGTGTGTGCTTCCATCCTGCACGGCTGCAGCACAGCCACCACACAGTGGGACATGGGCAGCAAGGACACCGCAGTGACGCTTTGCACATGGAGCCTCCAGCAAAGCCCTTGATGCTGGCAGAAGTCATTTCACTCCTTGCTGCAGTGTGGTTAAATGGCAATTCCCACAGGAAGGCTTCAAAGAAGAACGCAAGGTTTGGTCATTTCTGTTAGCTCCATTTTTGCAGACAGAGAAAAAAGGCAGTGAAGCAGGGTGATGTTGTCTCATCAGAGATCCCACAATGAACTGTTGGCACTGAGTTGGAATGCATTCTGGAAAACTGGTTCAGTGAACATAAAGACCAAGAACAAAAGATATATTTGCTACTTTAGTGGGTTGTTTGTAAAGCCCATGTTCTGGGCTTGACTAAGTCTCTCCAGCTAGCTTTTGAGGAAGGGAGCATACACTGGTGAGAAAGCACACAGAAGGGATTTGGGAGAAAGAAGCTGTAGTCTCCAGTCAGTTACGCTTGCACTTCATAGGGTCTGGACAAACTTTCTCCACCTTGTCTTTAATTCTCTCCTATTGCCTTCCACATGGTGGCTTCTGGAGGTGTAATGAGCACATACTTATACAGATTCTCAGGTAATAACCAAATAGGCTGAAAATTGATGTACAGCTGTACAAGTGCAGCATCCCAGTTCTACAGTTTCCAAGGCAGCAAAATTACTGTTTTGCAAATGCAAGTGGGGAAACTATGTGAATAATTGTTTTTCTGAGGAATCCTTGGACTCCTTTGCCTTAACCATTGGTTTCTGTCAGTATGTGTTTTTCTATGCTGGTCACAAAAGGCACATTTCAGAAGGAAACTCAGTTACTGTGGTCAGACCAGTAGGTTCAGTTTTCATTTCCAACTTGCACTGGGGAGAAAAGGGAAGAGAAAACAGCTCATGATATATTGTTTGGAAACTATAATTTACTGTAACCAGACAGCTCCTCTGAAATGTGAGAAGCCTGCATCAATAAGTCCATTTCTCTTTTTTGTCCTAGGCTCTCCATTCATAAATCAAGTTCAGAAGAAGGCTCTGTAGGTCAGTATATTTCATTTTATTTGATACTCCTATGGAATTCTTAAACAGCTTTTGAGTTTTGCTTGTGCTGCGATGTGAAGAGCTGGCAGAAGTCAGCAGCATTTGTGTGTGTGGAGGGCTAGTCTCAGCAGCTTTCAGTTTGATGCTGACTGTCTCAGTGATCACTAAAACTGCCCAGCCAGCATTGTCGTGGGATAAATATACATCTTTTGACTTGTTATATTGAATTAAAAATGTTTGCATGTTACATCACTGCTAGCCAGTCCTTTTGTATTCCAAAAATTACCACCACCAGTAAACAATGGAGGTTCTTTGTTATTTTTGTTTGTGTCATGCCAGAGTCTCTTTCTTTGTTTCTGAAATTGCTTATTGGAAAAGAAAAATTAAACTGGGAGGTTTTTCTTGTTTGTTCCCTTTTAATGCTAGTCTAAGGACATGTCCACACAGTCTAAACTTAAGCAGTATTTCAGACAGTCAGGAAGCTCAGCTCTAGGTCATCCATGGCAAGATCTTAAATACTAATTGCTCTTTATCGGTAGCATTTCTGCTAGATTTAGCACAGTATGTTCATTTGTACGTGGCATGAACTTTATAGCATGTG
Organism: Promerops cafer; assembly: GCA_013398275.1. Classification (NCBI taxonomy): domain Eukaryota; kingdom Metazoa; phylum Chordata; class Aves; order Passeriformes; family Nectariniidae; genus Promerops; species Promerops cafer. The sequence continues at coordinate 2,011,625 of VZSE01014389.1, read as the reverse complement.
CCCTGGTTAATTCAACAGAACACAGATAGATATGCCCTACCTTGAGCTAGATCCCATTTTTCTTTCTGGAGCAAATTATTTCCTTTGAAATCATCAATCCATATGGAAATCTGGTACTTGTGGACATGGACACCCAGCCTTGTACAGTCCAGGCATACAAAGAGCAAGAGTCAGGTGTAGCTGATGATCCCATGCCAAGTAGCAGAACGTGTGTGTGTGTGTGTGTGTGTGTGTGTGTGTGTGTGTATCTTAATTTTTTCATTTCTTGATAGATATGCACAGATACACTAGAAAATCACTTATCTGAGTTGTGACTTAGGCTGCATAATTGTGATTCAGTTAAAGAGAATAAACCAACAAAATACTTCAAAAACACTTCCAGACTTGACATTAAAAACTCAACAGACATCAAAATTAATGTAAAATATTTACTGTGTATAATTCAAAATATTTAAGTTACTGGCTTATCTCAGTCCTCTATAGCACTGGCAATTATAAAAGAACGTGCATTTCCCTGAAATAGCTACATCAACATAGTTGGGAATAAATCAAGAAAACCAGAAGATTTTAAGCTCTTTAATGGTTGTTTCTGATTTAAAAATACAATGTAATGCTTGAAAGCTTCTCTAGGATTTACTAACTAATGTTTCTTTCTAAAATTCTTTTTCCCTTTCCCCTCATCCTCCTGCTCCCACTCCACTTTCCTTTTAGGGAAAGCAGACTGGAAAAAGAAAAATAAGTTTTTTTGGCAGAATTTCCGGAAGAACCAGAAAGGACTAATGAGGCAGACTTCAAAAGGTAAAGCTTTTTCAATAGTGCACATCCTATCCATATAAAATGTAAGGAGACAGCATCAGAAAGGAATAAAATGCATTTGTAATAATGTGGCAGCTGGGGTCTGTGGCTCTGGACGTGTCACAGGTTTGGTTCATCATGACAGTGCTCAGAATGACAAGTTAAATTCTTGAGACTGCAGACATGAGGCTGGGATGCCTTTGGTCCTGACTGTCAGTGATGGCACACATGCAAAGTGATGCCGTTAATCTGTAAGTAATATAGGTAACTAAACAAGATGATTTTTTTCCCCCTAGTCTTGACTTGGTAAGAGAAATACTGTTCTGTTTCAATTTGCTTTACGCTTGAATCCAGCCTCTCACTGTAGAAGACGCTACAAGAAGGAGCAGTAAAAGTGTCTCTGGTGACCAGTGCAGATGTAGGATTGATTCCACTTAAACTGTCAGGTGTCTTTCTAGTTCTTCTGCAAAAGTCACAGCTGTGGATTGCATTGTTTCTCTTCACACAGAAAACTTCTGTTTCCCCATGTGTATCTGTTAGCTTCTTACGTTGCAAACAGATGCTTCTCTATGTCTGTCGGTGTTTAGGATTGTGAAAGATGACAAAAGCCCATTTAGTAGGTCCAAGAGGGACACACTTTCAGTAAAGTGTGGATCCTTGCTGGTTCTCAAGGCAAGTTCTAATTGTCTGTGCTGACATGCCAAGCACGTACCAGAAGGAGAGGTATTTGAGGGTGCAATACATCTGGCACCGTGTGCCAGCTTAGTGGGTGATTAGCTAGTCTGGATAGATCATAAGGCAGTGGCCAGTCCACAGCAGAGAGCTGCAAGGGCCCAGCACACCATTCCTGAACAGGCAGGTTCTGGCAGCTGATTCCAGTATTCCTCAGTACCAAGTGCTTGACTTTTCCAGCATTAGCACTTCCTCTTTTAATTCTTGTCTTTCAGAGTCAGTAATTATGTGATGATGGTCAGTTTTTATTTCTCTTTTTCGTGCTTGCTTGCTTTCAGTATTAAAGTAGACTTCGTTTTTTAGTTCTAAATTGCTTCCTTTTATTGCTCAGTTACCTCAAAATCATTCAGTTCTTTGAAATCATACAATGAGCCTACTCTGGGGAGGGTCTGTTTCTGGCCAGCCAGATCCACGTGGCAACCAGATTTCAGAGCACTGGATAAAATCCAGTTTCAATGTACCCTGCCCTGTGCATGAATTCTTACATATGATTAAAATATTTGTGCTTTTTTTGTGCAGGAGAGGATGTTGGTTATGTGGCCAGTGAGATCACAATGAGCGATGAGGAACGGATCCAGCTGATGATGATGGTGAAAGAGAAGATGATCACCATTGAGGAAGCACTTGCTAGGGTATGATATGTGCATACTTCAGTCTCCTTGACAAACATGTTTTAGAATGTAGGATGTATCAAGCTGGAGTTTTACTTCATTCACAAAACATAAAAGAAAGTGGAGAAAGCCTGCCTGTTTGCCCCATTGCAATAGGTAGCATAAATTAGATGGAAATTCCTTTGTTTATTGAGAAAAGTGAGATTTAGCTCAACCAGAAATCGATATCCTGTATGTGGGAAATTAATAGACTCCTAAAAGCATTGCTTCTCTCCATTAAAAATAAAAGGCACTAATCAGAGAAGAGATTAAGTGTAGACTGTTTCGTTGCACCTGTCTAAAGTGAGGGAGAAGAATCTCTCTGACTTGTACTAGCTCTTATTTATTGAGTATGTTCATAGGTTTGTGTTAGTACCAATAGAAATGCTTCAGGTTTTGCTGAGCTTGCCTTACTCAATTCAGAACATGTATGTAATTCAGAACATATATGTTTCTTACTATTTTCCTTTAAGCTAAATTTTTTTATGCTTATTTCGTAGCCAAAAGGCGATGTTTTACTTTAATAACATACAAGAAAACATATTCAGCCATTTTTGGCATATGACATTATGTCAGATGTACAACACAGGTTTTTTTTAATAAGTGAGGTGGCTGTCACAAGTGTTTGTTTAAAAACTAAATGTTAATAAACCACAAGAAAAAGAACTATAAAGTATTGCATTTGTGCAGCAGTAGGGCTGAGGTTTTAATTGCTCAGGAGCCAAAAGAGGTTTAAAGTTTCAAATCAACCTTTGTGTAAAATATTGTGATGGAACACAGGATGTTCTGTATGGGCTCCATTAGAGAAAACATCATTTAGCTTGGTAGGGAATCAGATAAATATACTTACTGACATACTACATTGTGAAATAGATTATTGTAGAATATAAATTTATGTTATTGTCTGAAGAAAATATTGCTTTGTTGGAAATCATATAATGAAAAAATACAAGATTTTAAGATTACTGTGTTGGAATATTGGGAATTCTTTTTTTCTCTGCTGTTAAAGTTTTGTGGGGGGAAAGAGTTGTACCTAATCTGATAGTTCATATAAGGACTGGTAGAGTTTCCCTCTAGTGGTCTGAGCTACTAGCAACAGCCTTGTTTTTTTAAAATATCAGATTTTGATCCTCACAACACTTTGACTCCTGTAGTATTGGTTTTGTCTGTAGCCTTTTATTGGAAAATGGAAGAGATTTTTTTTTTTTTAATTACAAAGGATGGTTCCTAGTCTTTACTGCAGAGATTGTTTTCTTTATGAAGGAAATTGGCAGGTCATTGTGTTATAGTCTGTTCTCTGTAAACTCTGCCTCTGAGATGGGGACGTGTAATTTATGTTTTACCAACAACAGGTCATCAAATTTCAGTATTTACAGATCATTTCCTTCTACGAAAAAAACCCCAACAATTCATTTTTAAAACTTCTGATTGATTGAAAATTTATTTTGAATAAGGGAGGCATGCAGTGGAAAAGTTCAGATTTTCCCAAGTCCACAATGATACAGGGGGAAAAAAAAGAAATTACATTAACTCTTGCTATTTTAATGAAGATTCATCTCTTCTTGTCACTGGAAAATGTTCTTTCTGTCTTTTCAAATTTCAGCTGAAAGAGTATGAAGCCCAGCACAGGCAATCTGGCACTGTAGATGCTACAGAATGGCCTGATGGTTCTTATTCGACACTTGATGGGTCTTCCAATTGTAATGTAAGTACCTGTCATTGTGATATAGCTCCCCAGTGTCACTTAATATTTAAATTCTTTCACTGAAGTACTGAAATATCCTGATTTACCTGGCAATTTCCTTAATAGCAAATGTATCACTGATCTTGTGATGCTCTATTCTGTCTGCTGAGAATCTTTAACTTGCATTTTAAATCTTCAAAATCTATTGTCATAGACTTCAACAGTCTTATTGTATAATCTCTCTTTTTTCTGTTTTTTCCTTTTTTTTTCTCCTTTTTTTTTTTTTTTTTAAATCCCTCCCCTTTGTCATTGAGCTTTTGAAACACAAGTTGTCCCAGGCAAAAATCCCCTTGTTTCAAAATGCACAGAAAAGGGCTTTTAGGTCATTTAGAGGGAAGTTGTTGATTCACCAGTAGAGTTTCTCAGGCTTTTCTAGCCCTTGTTGATACATTCTGGATGAGGATCTGGCTAAGTCCTAGCTGCCTTCTGCCTTCAAACACTTCTGTCTCTGCATTTGCAAACTCACAGCCCAGAGTTTGTGGCTTTTGTCAAATCTATAAGCGGTAAGGCAGCTTTCCTCCCTTTTTTTTTTTGCTTCTGAGCTGTTTAACTTCTGTTTTTTTTATGTGCACCAGTCTTTGTGTTATGCCATACTGAATTAATTAATTTTTCCTTCCAGATATCTTCATTTTCACTGAGTAGTTTATTCCACTTCAGTTCTCTAATTGGAAGTTCACAGATAAATCTTAGAGAAGAACACATTTGACTGTCAAATTCAAGCTCTTTGTAACCCATATAATTGAATCATAGGCTTTTGAGACCATTGGTTGATTTATTTATTTTATTGTCAATGGAATTTCCTGCTAACTGCAGCAGCCGGTTAGCTCCTCCTTCCTAAATGAAAAAAGGAATGCAATGTCATAAAATGATGAGATGTTTAACATATTTGGTGGCAGAGAAAGATTTTTTTGTTTGTGTTCAAAAAAATATGTCCATCTTTAGTTACATTGGAGCAGAGGGGAATTGATGTTGCCTTATACTCTGTTCTATCAAAAATGTGCAAGGAATGGAGAAGGAAGGATCCTGACTCTCCTGATCTGATTGTTTAGCCAGCTGAAAGATGTCTGATCTTTCCTCATTAGTATTAATACAATATAACTTTCCCTTCTAAGGCTTTTGTCCTGGGTAGCTATAGCATAAGCCCCTCAAAACTCTCATTTACCCTGGTCAAATCTCAGAAGGATACTGAATTTCTCTCTTAAATCTTTTGATAGTGGTTTACGCTTGTGTTGAATTACTGAAAGCTGTGTGTATCTCTTGAGGACTGAGCATGATTCAGTATTTCTGCCCTAATGGAATGACTTGGCACCTTTTCTCTAAAATTGTTTTCCTAAGCCATCTTTACACTTCGAGCCAAGAGCTTGGTTGCCTCTCTCTGCTGTTCTGGTAGGATTTGAAACAACTTTCTGCTAACTTCAGTGGGGGATCTCTATTCAATCACTGTAGAGAATTCTCAAGATTTTTGCCCTCGCTCCTGATTTTTGTCCCGGTTGCCTTTAACAGAAGGTGTGAAACTGCTTGCCTTCAAGGGAAAAAAGGGTCATCTGCAGAAATGAAAGTTCATGTTAGAACAAAACTCAGCTTGACTTTTTTTTTGTGGACAAGAATGAAACTGAGGTTAACTGGGGTGAAAGAGTTTGGGCTGTAATTGACAAAAGGGAAAAACAAACAATGAAAATTATCAGATATGTCTAGAGATAGGAAATGTGTTCACTCAGACTTTTTTGCCAAAGGACCTCTCTACTAATCTGAACTGACCAGCTTTTGAGACATGCAGAGATAATTCTGTTTTCAAGCGCTTTCTTTCCCAAATGGTTTGAGTTTCAGTGCCATTTGGGTGATTTGTACTCTGTGTATTTGGAAATTCAACTTAAAATTACCCCACTCATTTTATATAGGCTACAAAGCAAAGATGGTTTTCAATATATTGAAAATATACTTTTAGGTGGTCCACTGCCTTATACTTACACTCAGAAAGTAATTGAAAATACAGGTCCCTGAACTAAACATTTCTGGTTTGAATTTGAAGTCCTTGGGCAATGGTTCTTCTGTTTGCTTTTTAAATTTATTTCTTTTTTTTTTTTTAGTCTCACAGCCAAGTTGTTACTAGGCAGTTTTTAATGAAACAATGCGATCATTTTGTAAACAAAACAAAAACAAGTTAGAATCTAAGCAGTGAGAGAATCTAAAAATGAAAGCAGAATGTCTGGAGTGTTCTAAGGTTTTAAGTAATCCTTTCCTTTCAAGTCAGCTGTGCCCACAGCATACAAATAATATCTAAATTGAATATATCATAAGTTATTGTTTTTCTTTTTAGGAAAAGACCATGTTTTTAAAAAAGCTTTTATGGCCACTGTGTGTTTATGACTAACCTAACTGGTGTTGATTTAAAGATTCTCATTTTAAAGATTGATTTGAGGATTCTTTTTACCAGGTTCTCCTCTTTTAAATTACTCTACCAGGAAATGGAAACTTGCATTTCATACCCTTAACAAAACTGAATCCTAAAGAGGAACCACAAAGGGGTGAGGATAGAAAGCTCAGCATCCCAAGGGAGGCAGCCCCATGTCATTGCTGTGCTCTTAATTGTATATCCTGTTTGTTGGTTCTTAAGAAACAAATAAACAAACAAAAGCCTTGCCAAGCCAGTAGGTGACTTGGTTCTTTGCCACTTTAGAGCAATTTGTAGCTTTCAGTCTCACTACTGTGGTCCCCATGTTTCACAACAAAATATGTGTGTTCTTTATTTGCTAATGTGGGTATGCAGTTGAAACTGTTTTTCTTTTCAGTCAGATGTATCGAAGCTCTAAAATGCCTCATGATTTTCTTAAAAATTTATTTCTGAATATTTATGTTTCATCTCTGTTGCAATGAAGGCAGTTCACAGTAGCACTAGACAAGCTTTCATTGCCTTGTGCCAAGCATTGGGATGTAAAGCAGGTGCAGATTACAAATGGATCCCTTTCTGGATTGTAGATAAGGCCCTATTTGTCCTCAGGAGTCAGAAAGTCCAGGGAAAGAGGGGCTTAAAAATTGCATCACATTCTTTCTTTACACTGAGGTGCCTTTTATGCTTCTTAAAGATAGAAGAGCGTTTGATAACTTTTGGGGGCTGACATTCTCGGTTCATCCAAAATAGGGCTGCTTCATCCTCAGAGCCCTTGCTGGTATGGCTCCAGCCCAGCTTGGAGAACCAGCATGAGGAGAAGTCAGTATGTTCAGTGTGTCAGTCAGTTTCTTTTCTGTGCCCTCTGCTAAAGACCACTAATTGTACCACTTGCCATGTTTCATGCCAGAGTGGAGAGGAAGCTTGGGAGCTTGACGGAAGTGTGTATCATATGTGTGCTGACACCAACACAAACCACTAACTAACTTCACTGACAGTTTCTGTAGATGCAAGTTAAATGAAGTTGTAATTATCTCTGGACTAAACTGGTTTGTTGGTCTCATCTTCTGTATTTTGGTTTCAATCAGTGGGTGATGCTCACCCATCCAGCAAACTTCTAGGTAGTGCAGCTGGCCTTCATTTGAAAGGTGCCACAGTGAGCTGTGCCATGCTTTTCTGCCATCACCCCACCTACCAGGTGTGCCTTAGCAGCCTCAGGAGAGAGGCCATAAATTTATGAGTGGAGAGAACAAAAGCAGCATCTCCCTCTAACAAAATGGCCCACACATGGGCAGTGGGGGGGCCTGCAGTGCTGTTTTACATTCCTGCCCTCCCAACACTTGTTTTCCCAGGATCATTACATTACCAGTAGGAAACTGGCACCCCATTTGTTTTCTCTGAGGAGAGTGTTAGCAGTGGTTCAGACCTGCAAGTGTGCTGTGCACATCTGCATCTTCTGTGAGGCTGATGCTGGGGACAATTCCTGCCTGTGTTGCCTCTCTTTCCTGTCTTCTATAGATCCATTTTTTAACAGATGGCAGTCCATTGAGTCTACACAACAATAGCACTAGCTAGACTGAGATAATAATTTGTTACTCCTGTACTTACTATTATTTCTTTCTTTTTTTAACAAGCGGTTAAATAGGGATAAAAATTGAAAGACTGTGCAGAATTGGGTTTGTGTCTGCTACAGGCATCAAAGGCAGAGTAACAGATGAGAGTGGACTTTGAGCTGTATTTATTTCAGTCCCAGAGATGCTGAAGCTGTTGAATCAGGATTGTGTTACCCATGGTACAAACCTGACTCTGACAAATGATTAAGTCTGATATAATTATCTCTGACTTATGACAGTCATTACTGTGTTTGGTAAGTGTGAAAAATAGGAAGAAAAGAAATAATGAAAGTGAAACTTCTGTAGCACCAATTACCTCAAGAGTAAATCTAAGCATAATTACAGCAAATCCACATTATTCAGGGTAATACTGTATTTCAGTGGATGCTTTCTAAATGCAACTTTTTTTTAACTGATTTTTCTTCATAGTACTGGTGGATTCTTAAAATTTTTAACCATTGGTTAACATTATTATTGCTCATAATACATGACTGTTAGTGTAAACAGGAAAAAAACCTTCTTTTGCTATAGTCAGTTTAATTTGTTAGAAATAAGCTCAGAGTCAATGTATATTGGGAATCAGCATTGGGTATCCATGGAGAGTAGGGTATGATGAGCTTTGTTTTATTTTAAACAGTAGTATTTCATTTGAAGCAATGTGAATATTTTGAAGTGTTAGCCCTGGTTTTGCTGTTATCCCAGGACTCACCATTTTTGGTAAGGTTTCTTTTCCATGAAAAGCTAAAGGGTAGAAGAAGATTTTTCTGTGTTTTAGTTCTTCTTGGAGAACTTGGTGCTGCCTCCAGGCCCTGCATGCTCTTTCAAGTAACAGAGGGGAGCTGCTGCTGAGCATGGCTGTGAATGAATGCAGAGCTTTCATCTTTGCTCCACAAAATCTAGTGACCCAATTTCTGTTAAGATTTCCTGAAAGGCACGGATGTGCCTCGTTGTATTGGGTGGTGTATTTATTATTACTACCCAAATCCCTGTAATACTGTCAGTGCTTAATAACAGTTATGATGTAGAAGAACCTATAATAAGACACGCTTCAAAATGGTAGTGGTGAATTCCCACCCTCTGTGCCTGTCCTGGACCTGTCCTGGCTGCCCTCCTTTTCCACTGATCACAGGGACAGTGTCCAGCACCTCTTGGTGAAAGCTGGTAGCAGAAGAATTACAATATATTTTGTTATGATCTTCCCCCTCTATCTATGCACAAGAGAAGGAATTCCCATGGGTACAGTAATAAAAAAACCTTCATGAGAGAAGTGCAAATCGTCATTACAGTTCCCGTGACACAACCCAAAGTAAGGTCAATACTGGGGAGTGATGACAGCAAATCAGGACACCATTGATGTGTTTGTATTTGGTTTGGTAGAACAGTCTTACAGAAGTTTTTTACCTCTTTTTTCTGAAATTTTCCAGAACACTTCAGACTTTGCAGGAGAAACTGCTGCAAATTATTCAGAATAAAATGTGTCACGTCTTTAAGTATCATTTACCATGCAAGAGCCACCCATGCTGTTATCAAATACAGCTTGGCTAGTTATGTGTCCCTAGCAGGACTAAACATTGTCACCACAGAACTGTACTGAGCAGCTGGCAGTAATGTAGCCCAAGTAAACATCCTGCTCACTGCCAGCAGGAGTTTCTCCTGTAGTTAGTCTGTTGTAAAGTCTCTGAGAAAAATGTTCCTTCTGTCATGACTCAGAGCTTACAGTAACACCCAAGCAGTGGCTGCAGTTAGGCGTGTTCGTAACCACTTCTGTTTGCCTGCATTCAGACAAGCCCTATTGACTTACTTTATTGCAAAATGTTTGGCCTTGTGTTTGAGGAGAATGGGAGGTGGGAAGGCAAATTAATTTAATATTTATTCTAACATACTAGTTCACTTTTTTATACCCTTTTTGCGTTTTGGCAGCTGCCTAATTTTTCTGTTTATTACCTAGAGGGTGAGGGGGTGGTACCAGCTTTTTCCTGTTCTCCATGCATCAGCCAGCAGGAGATGCTATAATCCATAATGTGGTTTCCCTGCCCCCATCTTTTCTGAGACCAAGCCTATTAAATTAGAAGAAAGCTTTGCTCAGTTCAAGAATTAGGAATCTCAAAAGCCATGTGTTTGACTTCCCTATTTGGCAGACACAGGCTGAATAATCTTTACTTGTGGTACAACAGAAAATTTTAATTGCCCTCTCACTGGTTACTACTTGTGCCCCTTCTCTGATGCTGGTGTTTCCTTCCCCATGCTTTGGATGATAACATTAACAGCCTGATTGTTGGAAGGTACTATAAGTATGTAATTTAAGTTACTAAAGCACTCACTAAAGGGTTCTCATTCTTTTCCTTTGTTTCTCTGATATGAATTTTGCTGTGTTTCATGTATTCCTGTTTTCACCCTTGGTTTTCCAAGAAGTGGAGAGATGGATTTCCAGCACCAGTGGAGTACTCCATTCATTAATAGTACAGCCTATGCCAAAGAATAGGAATTCTCCCTGGATATTCTTAGCCTTGCCAAACCATAAGATTCAGTTGAGAGAGTCTTGTTAAAGACTTTTGTTCCCATGTATAGAGGAGTCTGCGGGAGAATTGGAAAAGAATGTTGCATTGTAACAGGTACAGAATAATGTAATACAGAGCTTCATTCAGCTACATATACCTATGACAAGTGGTACATGAGTACAGTTGTAATGTCATTAAAATTAATTAGGCTAATCAGTGAGAGAAGCGCATCGCCATGAGGAAATGTGTCTGGCTTGCAGATACAAACGTCAGCAATGTGCTTCTCAAAATTAAACTAAAACCTGGAAACAGTTAACAGCTAGGAATTTGCCTAAGCAGCTATTCTTGTATCAAGACAGACCTCCTGGGAGAATTAAACTTTTATGCTCTCGTTACTTATGACAAATATTTCCCACTAATTTCAGCAAGGAGTGTCGTCACCAGCTAATGTGTAATATATCTCTCACCAAAGTAGCCGTTGGATGCGCCTTTGATTTTCTTATAAGTAATCACAGACCAAACCCAGACATGGTTACCTACGGGGGCTGACACTGCACATTTTAGACTTGCACAGCCCTTGCAATTCATGCTCTTGGAAAAAAAAAAAATATTTATGACGTCTGTTAATTTTCTTTAAAATTTTAGGGGCTATTATTTGTAACTTCAGAATATGATGCAGATTATCACATCTTAGTTTCATGCAGTTTTCTATAAACAGCCTCTGCAAGGATTAGAGGTCTGTGAAGCTTTCTTAATGAAACCCAAAACCTTCATAACTCAAGTTGCAAAGCCCCAGACTTACATCAGTTTCACTCATGGCCATGAACTTTTAAGGGAATCTGGCATACATTTCAAGGAAGTTGCTGTCATGTTTCACTTGATGTGGGCTTGTATGTTATTGAAACTGGAGAACACTAGCTGGTTTTATCTGACGCTTAGAATTTTCCGTAGGGCTTTACATCAGATTTTTGGGGCTGAAGTAATTCAAGGGTAAGAACCCAACTACAGCACACTAGTAAATCTAGTTTACATGACCACTAGGGAGTAGAAAAGCTGTGTACAGTCACTAGTACAAAGGTGGAGAAATTGAAAAGGGCTATTTGACTGGGGGGGCTCATTAAAATCAGCCAGTCATCAAAGGAAATAGATGTTTAGTCCAGCTATGATTTCACGATGTGATTGATTTGCAGTGAATCCAGATTAACAGGCCACTGATAGTGTGGTCCTGATAAAGGGGAATCTTCCCTGGCTTAAAGAGGGTGCTGTTGTGGTACGCCTGTGCTACTGCTTTCCACCCCTGGATAGCAGTGTTCCCAATAAGTAGCAATCTTGGTCCTTGTTTTCTTGTGGTCTGAGGAGAAATGTCCAAATTCTGGATTTTTTGTGAGGTTTGGGATGAGGCGTGGTTGGTAAAAGGAATGACAATTTACTTGAGCATCTCAGAGTTTGTTTCTTAGGAAGGGAGATCAGAGCCCAGCCTAGGCAGAGAAGTTGAAAGTCACACTACAATACTTAATAAAGCCACAATTTCTGGACCAGCATTTTTCTTTCTAGTTCTTACTTATGTTCTTTTCTAGCACTGAAACTGATGGGAAAGATCAAAAAAGTATCTATGTTCACCAAGTTAAAAAACATTTAAGCAAGGTTTATTTTTCTTTCAAATTAGCCCTTTATAAAGGGATATTCTCCAGGGATTTTTGTCAAAAGAATTAAGAGAAAGAAAATAAAAAGAGCCTGGTAAAGGGTTTAAGTTATATTTCCTATAGACACAGCCTCCACTCTAGTGGTGGTGTTTGAGGGTCACTCTTCGTCCTGGCTTTGCAGAGATTCTCTGTATTTTTTTTCTTTCACTGAAATTCCATAGACAGTAATTAAGGAACTGGAGGCCAGCAAGAGGTCAGCAAGCCTTCGTCAGTGAAAACAGGGATTGTTTGCCATGTACAACACTCCCTTTTTTCCTTGTGGTGAATAGAAGATTTGCTTAGAGCTGATGACTTATGCCTTTCTTGCAAGTTATGCAGCTAGCGAGTAACTGGGGGAATCAATCAGTGAGCAGAAAACAGCTAATTGAGTCCAGCATCACGCTTTTTTCTTCTTTACATATTCAGCGCTGGAATCCGAGCCAGTTTGGTGTCTGATAATGTAACTCGAGAGAAGAGGCATTTTGTGTGCAGGATTCAGAGCAAATTCAATACTTAAGAAGACGTGTCTGCTCCTAAATTTTAGGGTTACAAAGCTGACAGCGGTTGAGGACTCGGGGGAAAATACTCGAAACTGAGCTTTAGGCCTATAAATGCCGAAGCTGGTAAGTCACTGAGCATGATGTGGAGAGGATGTGCCTCCTGTTTCAGAGAGGGAGAAAGAGAAAAGGCTTTTGTGGTTATTCTTAGGCACAGCACAGCATGCATAGCTTTTCTCAGTTTTCCTTTTCCTTTCCTTGGGCTTTTAAGTTCTTTTCTGTTCTATTTTCCTGTCTCTGACTTTATCCAGGCATGTTTAATAAAAAACTTTTTAAAGTTAGAATGGTTGGGTCTTTTGGCAGATGGAAAGCCGGTTAGAAAGAAGAAAGGACACGTGTAGCCACATCTCCTAAAGGGAACAGCAAAGTCCCTTTTAAAACCACATTTACTATAGAGCTTGTAGTTCTGAGGTGAGCTAGACAGGGCTGGGGGATGTGATGTGATGTGTCTATGAATATGAATGTGGTTTTTTGCCCCACTTTGCTGAACAAGAATTGTCTGATAGCGAAAAAGAATTGCAACTTAAGTTTAATCAGGTATTAAAAGATTTCCTTTTGTGTTACATGGAAGGTTTCCTAGAGATTTCAGTTTGGGGCTGAACTATTACTGAGCATAAAGCAAACTGTAAAGTTTTAACATCTCTCTAAATGGCTTCACACGGCTCATGTAAAAGTCATATATGTTTGGGGTTTTTCTGGAGCTGAAGCAAATTAATCAGTTATGACAGCTTTAACTGGATGTTGTCCTAGTGTTTCTTACACATTTTTATTGGGACATGGCTACCAAGCTTTGCCTGTTTTTTAAGGGCTTCTGCTATAACCCTGAAGTGTTTCCAAACATAGTCCTGTCAAAAGCTAGCTACTTACTTCTGGTTTACATTTTGCCAATTAATTGCAAGAACGCTAATAAATGTTAGTTCTCTGTCTCTCACTCTCCCTCTCTCTCTGTGAAGCACTAATTCAAAGAGGGAGGTTAAGATTGTTATTTCTGTGGCGTGTGAAATGGGCTGGATGTTAGAGAGCAGCAGAGCAAGGCGTGTGCCCTGCCTCCCGAGCAAGCAGCAGAAAGCCTGCGTGAGAAAAGCAGGAGAGAAAGTGAGAAGGGTTCCAGGAGCAGAACTGTAGAGAGCTCCTAGAATGTCAGAGTACGTGTGCTAATTTCCTATTTGTTCCTGAACGTAAAGCTCTTTACTTTGATCTTACATATGAGGTGATGCAAAACGTGGCCTTTGGAGGTGCACAAGTAGGGAGTTTTCCAAGGTGAAGGGAGGTGAGAGGTGTCAGAGGGGATTTATTCCTTCTGGATTTGAGAGCATTTTCATTGTTTGTTACATTTGTTTGCAGCAAAAAGCTGGGCAGTGGGTAAGGGCCTTGGCCTCTCCGTATTTTTCCAGCCGTGTGGTACGTGGTGCCTGCAGTCCTCTGCATGCAGTTCTTGGTATTTCCAGATGCTGTTAATATATTCCCTGTTTCCCTGCAGTCCATCGCGCGTTTGTGCAGCCAAGCTCTCCGAGCTGGCGGGTTTCCGCACCGTGAGAGCATCGCAGATGCGGGATGCACTTGCTCCAAGCGCCGGGGAAGGGCGGCTCCGCCCAACCAGCCCCACCAAGGGGCCCCGCAGGCTGCGCCGGGTCCCCGGCAGCCCGGCCGAGCCCTGCGCTCGCTTTCACCCAGCGCGAGTTTTGTGCATCGGCTTTGGCCAATTTGCTATGGTTTAGGGCTGTGGAGCCAGCTGTCTGCAATCTGATGTAATGTTGCCCTGGAAACCAGAAATGAAACACTTAAGCATTCACCACAGAATTACTACATACAGCATTAGCCAAAATAATTAAAAGTTGAGCCATATGGGTTTTCGGATGGAAAAATTTGGAGCAGACGAGATGGAAGTTAAGTTGTTCCTATTTGCAGTACTGCGGATCGGTTTGTTGTCCCCTTGAGGGCACAGGGAGAGGCCTGCCTTGGCTGTGCACAGGGGGACAGGGAGCTGGAGGGGCTCTGGCTGTTTCATCAGCAGGTTAAGGACACTGAGGCTTGGCCTGGTGGAAGAGCCGTGTGTCAGGGGCCAGGAGGCATTGGTGGACAGGGTGCAGCATGGATTCCTCCAGGTCCAGAGAGCCTCTGGCTGAGCATCTTGCAGACTCATCCACTCTATAACAGACCACGTCTACCCTTCTGCAGTGCTGCAGCACTCTGGAGTGCCTGTGAAGGGGGAAGAGAGCAAGAGGGGGCTGGCAGCTGTCTACATCCAAGCCCTGTGCCAAGGCCTCGCTGCTAGAGCTGTCCAGGAAGCCATTTGCCCAGCCCACCGTGCTTTGGGGACGTTGGGATAATTTTCCCATCTGAAGTCAGGGACAGCTACCAAAAAAAGCAATTCGGTCATCATGAAAGAGGGGAGGGTAGAGTGGGTTGGGGAAGTCAAAGCATGGAAGTTCAATGATTTCCAAATATGTCGGTTATGGCTTGAATGCTTTACATTTCTGTCTTCTGTTTAACATTAGCTGTAAAAGAAAGCATTGCTTGAGCTGGAAAATTAAGCTCTGTTTCCCATGTGCCAAAGTGGAAACTTTTGATAATTCCAAGGCCTTTCTTAAAAAGTTGATTCAAAAACAGGAAGCAAGTGAAGAGTAACCCTTTTTGAAAATGCATTCATTTTCAAGGAATTGGCATTATTTGACAAGAAAGTTTCCAGAGCAGTACCACTGGTGTAGTCACAATTTTTAGGCCTTTTTGCATAAACTTACTGTCCATCCTTTTTCACTGTAGACAATTTCTCTGTCACATGCTACCTGGTATGATAGGATGTAGGCTTCTGGAGGGAGACTGTCTTTGTCTTTCATCTACCCATAAAGCACAACCTGTTCTTGCCTACCTGCGAAGCACTGATGGTAGAAAGGATCTGTCGCTGCTTGTGGAGGACCCCAGCTCAAAAGGGTACTAGGAGTCCTGAAGCATTAGGGAAAAGCAGCTGGCACTTAATTGTGATTGGACTTTATTTATTTTGAAGTACGGTGAGCACCCTCTGTACCACCCACTTGGGTTTGATTTCAGTACCTTGCGCTGAGGCTATTTTGACACTTGCTTTTGCTGTGGTACTTGTGAATGCAAATGTCAGACATTGTAAAAGCTCTTTCATTGTTTTTGTTGTTGAGTCTTCATAACCCTGAGGGGGCACAGTTCCTTATCAGGTATCAGTGGTGCAAAGTAGGGGTAGCAGTTTATTCTTCAAATCCTGGGTTGGAGGACAAGATGTGAGCTGTTCTCTAAGTCTTACAGAGCTCACAGTTTCAAAAAGAGTAGTATTGCAAACTGAGGGTGTACAAAAAGTAATGATGGAAAGCAATCCCTTGGAGTAATTGCATTTAAAATAAACATATCTTCAGTGCAGAATATGCATGATGGTTGCTTGCCAGGATGCACTTAATGGCCCAAGAAGTCTTGACTGAACTTCTTGATTACAGTCAATAATCCATTCATCATCTTATCTAAATGTGTCTGTGTTGTTTGACATATCACTAAGTTGTCCTAGGCATAATCTCTGAATTAATGCTCATGTTGTTGCCTAATTTACTTGATGTAAACAACCCTGGTACTCTTTTACAGTCTTATTTTTCCCAAAGGAAGCTTATTAATTACCTAGCCAGTTTGTAACCACAGTAAACACATTTGTGCAATTTTTGCATGATAGAATGACGATTCCTACTGCCCTATGTGGTCAGTTTGGTATTCCTCCTTATTTTGGGGTAATGCAAAGTTTGTGGGAAACTGGTAATGGACAGTGCCCTTGCAGAAATTTGTTGAAGTTTGCTTTGGTGTGGTTCTGGGGCCCTTGTGAGGTGCATGCCTGGGAGGTAGGCTTTCAGAGCTGCCCCTGGCTCTGTCAGGCACTGTGTGTGCCTTTGGAAGAATTCCAGTGCAGCTGCTATTTGGTGTCCTGCCCCATGGCATTTGCGTTTAGTACCTCATCCTGGTATTTAAGTGCACTACAAAAGTAGAAGGCATTTTTATGTTCGGCCTCTCTTGTTCATCCTCCAGATAAGCAGACAGCATTTTTGCTGGGAAGAGAAGGGGATGGCTTTTTTTGTTTGTTTGTTTTTACTTGGCTTGCATCTCTTGGGGATCTTTATTTTTAAAAGTTTAATTAAGGAGAAGGAGAAAAAAGGATGAGCACACTGTGGAAACGCAGATAGCTGCACTGACAGGAAGTTGCATGAGGGTTTTTAGAGCTGACCATTAGGAATGCTGTGAATTGGCTGGGACTATGAGTGCAAACAAAGTAAGGTATACGATCCATACCGCACTCCAGCTGGAGCCTGTGCTGTGCACAGGAATGTGCAGCGGCGCAGGATGCCAGGGCTGTCCTGGCCAAGCCAGAGAGCCTTGCTGGCCTCCTCTCCTCTCCCCTTCCCTGCCCTTCCCCCCACTGCCTTCCACATTCTGAACTGATTAAAACAGAGGAAGTAGCACGTTGAACATTGGATCTGGCTCGAAAATCGAAGTTGTCTTCTCGTTCACAAGGAATGGATTGTTTCAGCTTGTTGTGTCACTGCTGCTGGAGAGAAGGGAATTTTTTTTTGTCTCTGTAATGTTTGATACTTGAGGGAAAACAGCTGGAACTGAGCATACTGGATCAGATGCAAAACGAAACGGGATGCTGGGGAATATGGACTGCACTGTATATCTGAAAAGGTCAGAGTTTTCCCTTGGTCAGTGCTGGAGGAATGCTCTGTCCATCTCAATTCCAGCCTCAAGAGCCTTCAGGAGGAGTGTAAGGAGCAGGGAGGAGGAAGGGAATATTTTGTAGCTGTGGCAGTCTGTGAGTGAGGCAGATGAGGTCTCCTCCTTCCTTTCCTTCCCATCCCTTTCTTGTGCTGCTGTTTCTGATTTTCTGGGAAGACTGGGGGGAAAAAAAGAGAAGTCGTCAGTGACAGAGCTTCAGTTTGGAAAAGCTGTTTATAACCAGGTTTAAATAGCGAGTTCTGAGATGCCAGACAGACCAGGGACTGACTAAACCACGGGAGCATAACTGGTATGGTAAGAAGAACCCTGGAAAAGAGCCCTGCCTGAAACATACTGGAAGAGGACGTGGAAGTAGTTATTACACAATGCATGTGAAGAAAGACAAGGGCAGGAATGCATTTCAGTGCCTAGGATCTTACGTTGCACAGATTTAGAAATCAAAATGGTATGTCATGCTCTCAGAAAAAGAAAAAGGAAAAAAAAAGAAACAAGAAAGTCCTCAGTAATTTAAATGTTTCTGTCTGACCTGAGCTGAAAATACAACACCAGTTACAGAGCTGCATTGACACAACGCAGCAGATGAGCTGGGTTAACTTGACTTGAAGGAGCAAGCCATGGAACTGCTGCTTTATTAATATTCCCTTTGTTTCTTTGCCAGTCAAGAGAACAATCCGATGATGAAACAGAGGAGTCGGTGAAGTTTAAGAGGTTGCACAAGCTGGTGAATTCTACTCGCAGAGTCAGGAAGAAACTCATAAGAGTTGAAGAAATGAAAAAACCCAGCACAGAAGGTAAAAAGCAACGTGGTTAAAACTGTTTGTGTGAATATATGTTTCTGTTGAGAGGAGACAGAAAGTGGAGGGTTGGGGGAGGGAGGGGTGGAGTATTCATAAGGGATGGTAGGAGCAACTGCCTTGTCTATTGTGCATGCCCTAAGTTATTGAATTTTTAGGCTTTAGAAGGAGGAAAGCCTAGAATGTGGTTACTGCTGATCTGGTATTCTCAGAGCAGCGCTGGAGAGCCCCTCATTAAGAGATTAGAAGTTGGCTTATGTTTTATGACCCATGCTGGGGAGGGAACGAGCCTGGGAGCAATCCCAGCCAGCTGCCCCACAAGCTCAGCAAGGAGGTAAGTGGAGCCATTACCACACTGCTCCCTCCTCCCAGGCCCTGGGTGGCACACAGGTGAAGCTCCTGCTCGTTTTGGGAGGGTCGCAGCTGGCTGGTGGTGCAGTTGAACCACATGGAAATACCTTGTGGCAAAAATACAGAACCTCTATCAGACATTCTTGTGGGATAGAGGCTGCCTCATGACTTCTACTTCTGGGGGTTCCTGTCTGCAATTTGGCTTCTGAATGAGCCCTGCTCCCTGCAGAAAGGGGGAGAGAAGGGAAGAGGAGGGGGTGGGGAAAGGGAAGCAGAGTTCAGGCCCTGGGAACACCATGCTGCAGAATTAACTCTAGATGACCTGTATGCATGTGTGAGCACTCAGATTACTGGAGCCTGATCCTCAGGAGCCTCTCTGCACAGCTATGAGTCCTCACTGGAATTGTGGGCACCTCTCTATGTTGGTGGCCTTCCCGGCATCGGATGCCAATTCCCCTCAGCTCTGCAGTGAGCTGAGCAGGATGGTGATTCTTTCCTAGTGCATTTAAGGAGAACACGTGCATCTTGCGTATGTGGCAGGAAGCTGCTGGCAGATCTCTGATCTAGACTGCCTCTCCTACATTATGGATGGTGTAACTGGCTGGCATGAAAGGCACAGCCAGTCTAGAGCTCTGGAAAGGGCAGCTGTCTCTGTCTGGAAATGTTTTATCACCTCATATGGTGAGCATAAAGCTGGGATACCTTGGAAACAAAGATGTGGATTTTGAGATGGGACAGACAAAATAGGACTATTTTTCCACTGCTCTGGGGAAAGATGGCCCTCAGAGAAGCCTGTCCTTCCTCCTACTTCTCTCCCCAGGAGTCTGGGAAAAGCTGTAGGGAGCAATCAGGAGGAGGCTCCAGGACAGGAGCAGACACAGGAGCAGGCAGCTCAGGGGCTGCTGGGCATGCAGATGCCTTGCTGCAGTTGGACCAGACTTTCCCTTCAGTGTATTAATTATCTGTCTTGCTCTCTGTATCCTCTCTTACAGTGCTTTACCTCCTTCATTTCCTTTTTCCCTCAGTCTTTCACCTGTGTGCCACTCCTTCCAGGGTTTTTATTGCCTTAGAGTTTTTCCACCCCTGCCCCCTACAATTGTATTAAAAAAAAGTTTGTTCTTCCTTCTTTTCCCATCTGCTGTCTGTCTTCTCTAGCTCTAGGCTTCTGTGATTAAATTGTCTGTAACTCTGAGTTTGTACTTTATCACTCTGGAGTTTCTTTGTAGATTCACTGTTGGAAAACTCAATAGCAGAACCAATTATTGCTAAATAACAATATGGATTAATTCTGCATAACTTCCGTATAACTGGAAGGCCCCCTAAGTAGCCAAGTCTACCTTAGCAGTAGATATCTGTGACTTTTCTTTCAGGAAATTCGATACCCAAATTTTCATATGGCAAATTAAAAGTGCTTCATAAATGTTGTCCATCCCAATCTCTCATAATATAGGTCTGTATTCCCAATTGGATATGTCAGAGGGCTGTGCAAGATCACAAAAAATAGGGTGGTCAGATTTGGGATTGCTGTCTGGCCTTCCAAGTTACCTGCAGTTGACTGGATGCTGTTTACTGTGGTTCTTTGTATCTGTGTTATGAATGTGAAGTAATGTGAAATCATAGGTGACTAGGTTTTGAGGAGTTGACTATAATATTTGATTGAGTAACATCAGTAAAATTTAAATAAATTCATTACTGTTCAACAGCCTTTAGTATAGTGTAAGAGTAGACTTATTTTGAAAACTGACATGCAGTTTCTTGGAAGAAAGATTCTGCATAATCCTACTCAAAAATTTCTTCACAAAGAACAACTTTGCCAAATTTCCCCTATGTGTTCCTGTAGGTTTTAAAGAAAAGCACACTAGTCTCAGATTCTTCTCCCACATTTCTATTACTGACTCTGTTATCACAATGAGTGTACATTTGGCTGAGCTGATACTCACTAGAATTTGCCAGTATCTGAATCCATATGTATTTTGTCTTAATCTGCTCCTAAGTGAGCCAAATAACTGAAACTTCCTAATTCCTGGGCACCATTCTTAAGTAGCACTTAAAAATGCATCACATCTACATCTGTGTTATTATGGCTTTGTGTCATGGGCTCACTCCAAATAACATCTGTTACAGTGTTGACACACAATGCACATTTTACTAGCTGTTTAAAAACATATTTACTTAGTGGACTAAAATTGTTTATCAGTACATACTCAGTCCCAGGAGAATGTCTATTTTCTGTTCAAATTAAGATGTAGAGGGGGAGAAGTGCAAGCTGGACAGTCCAGGGAAAGTGGTGTCAAAACAAGACTCCAATCTACAGACCTACCCCAATAAATTTCTCAAGAGTGAAAGTTGCATGTCAGATGTGATCCACTATCCCTTCAATGTCATGATGAGTTTATCATCATAAAATAGCATCTTAAGTTTCAACAAATGTGTGTCAAATATGTTTTGCCAACAGAGTGAACTGAAGGTGAGGCAGGAATCCTATACAGGGCTGCTAATCTGTCATCATGAAAAGGTGACCCTTGTTATTGAATGAGCCAGTTTAGTAAATCGTAGGTATTTTGGTAACAGTTCAAATTTAGCTCTGCTGTAAGACTGTGGAAGCAATCAAAGATGAAGGCAAAGTTAGGTCATTAAGAAATTTATTTTGGCAAGAAATAAATAGAATCATATTTCTGTGTGTGTGTGTGTGTGTGTGTGTGTGATACATAGCTATGAATGCTATGAAATTTGTCACAGAGACAGAGGAGGATGTGTACTTTTTTTTTACTCTTACCTTGTTACTGCATCTAAAACCTGTGCCTATACTTTGCTCAAAAGAAAACACCAGAGAAAAGTTTCTTGTATGATAAATGTTAAAAGGAATTGCAGTTTCAAGTTATTCCCTTCTCTCCACTCCAAAAAGGAAACCTGGCTATCTGCCCATGTCCAGTACTTATGTTGCAAAATATTCCTGTGAAATATTTTCTGGAAAAATTTGGTGAAAACTAAGTGTTTCTTTCATTACCAGGACACTGTTGAAATTGGCACATCTGCCATTTGACCTACTTCTTTGTTTTTGCATCTGCTAAATAAATTCTGTGTGATTAAAACTGGTGCCTCTTCCCCCATCAAAACCCCAGAACTTTAAATTTCATCCTGGAGTTCAGCTCCATAACTTTCTGTGAAAAATACTTTTTTCTGTAGCCACAGGAGCAGTAGGTATTGGAAAACTGGACCTGAGAGGTACTTGTTTGGGTTCTAATACCTGGGTGTGCTTCTGACCTATTGTAAGCTCAAAAGAGCTGAGCATCATACGCAAGTATCAGAAGAAAAACATTAGAAACAGATCCCAGCTCCAGCTTTTAAGGGGTTGTTAGTGGGGACATCTGTGGTCTTAGCTGCAGATGAAAGAGAGAAACTAAAAATAATGATGAGTTTACTTACAGGATGTTGTTCTCTGTCTGTTGTTAACTAATCCCAGCATTCTCACTTCACAAATGGAAGGAACTGCTTCAGGTTTATCCACTCAGAAAAAACTTCTGAGCAATTTACATCAAAAATAGCTTTCTTCCAATTTAGGTGGGTGATACCTTGAATAAATACTGTAAGACTCTACAGGGAAACATCTTAGAGAATAATGAACAATGACAAGCGTTGTGCTGCTTTTGTCCCCTGTAGGTGTGGAAGAGCACTCACTTGATAATTCTCCTATGCTGGATGACAGATCAGCACTTTACTCTGGAGTTCACAAGAAGCAATTCTACTTTGACAGCTCCTGTGAAAAGCAGCCAGAGGACGACTCGGACTCACTTACTACTTCTCCCTCATCCAGCAGTCTTGATACGTGGGGAGCTAACCGGAAGCTGGTGAAGACCTTCAGCAAAACTGATAGCCGTGGCCTTATCAAGCCTCCCAAGAAACTTGGGACATTTTTCTCTTACCCAGAAGAGGAGAAGTCCCAGAAAGTTTGCCGCTCCTTGACAGATGGGGAAATGAAGAAGAGCCTTGGCTCACTGAGCCATGGGGTAAGTACAGAAAGCATTTGCTTTTATGACAGCAACAGGCACAAGCACCATCTTCTGGTGTCCCTGGAGGAGATTCAGAGTGTAAGGAAGCAGATCCGATTGAAGAAAATGGATACTAACTATTCCTGTTCCAGAGCTTTTCTTTGCCAGCGCCCTGCTAGGAAAGGAGCATCCCCCACAACTTGCGACCTACAATTACTGCGGCACAAAACGAAAGGGGGTGGAGGTTGTGGCTTCCCAAACAGAAGGCTACGAGGGCGCACCTCTGTCAGCGAGTTCAATATTACCTATGTGGTGGAGAGAAGCCTGTACAGTCACCTCAACCTCTCACAGCTGGTGCGTCCCGTTACTGACAGGACCCTGAGCAAGGCCGACAAGCAGGACCTGAGGAGATGCCTGCTGGAGGAGGATGAGGAGGCCAAGAGGAAGTGGGCTGCCACAGTGGATCGCTGTACTAAAAGGGTTCTCTTGAGAATCCACCAAAAGTCTGTGAGTCAAAGAGTTGCCATGAAGGTGGTCTTCCAGTTTCTGTGAGGTTGCAGTGAACGCTTTCTGCTTTGTACTTTTAACTAAAATTCAGTGCTTCTGCTTTCTTTGCCATTAGAAACTCTTAAGCACTGTAATGCGGGTATAAGGGAAGAGCTTGATATAATCTTGTCAGAGAAGAGTTTTGTTGAGTCTGCTGTTTCTGCGTGTACAGAATAACTCAGTGAGAGAGAGCAAATATGACAAAATTCTGCTTTCTAAATTCACCTAGTGCAGAAATAGAGATCACGAGTGAACAGAGAAGGTTTGAGATGCTATAAATACGTTCTTTGGGATGCTTTGGGAGTCAGTATTCCCTTCAAGGGGTACCAAGAGATGAACAAGGTTTTCAAAGTAATAGAGTATTGTTACTCAACTGTGCTCTATTTCTCTTCAGCTGTCATTGCCTAAAATTGGCCCTCCCCTTCTCAGATTGCATCTCATGAGTTCACTCACCCAATCAGTATTCTCCCTTACATACACAGCTGCAGAAAGACAGAGTTTTGCATTAGGTAGTCACTGCTCTCCTGCTTGCTGCTCACCAGAATTGTCACTACTGCTCCTTTCTAGCGTGGAATGAAGGTGGCACCTTCCTTTAGAGAGTTACAGAAAGGGAACAAGGGATTTCTTCTTTTCCAAAAGAGGAAATTGTGCTTACAGTGAGAAATTAAGTGATTGGAACACTCCAGAGGGATGCAAAGCTGCTTCCTGATTATATGACCCAGTTTTGACAGTTCCGTTAACCATGATTCCGAGTTTCCTAGGAGCTTGCCTTTGGTGCCAGATCTCCAAAGCTGAGCCAGCCAGTCTGTTGTCTAGTTGACAATGTTCCCTACTTCAGTGGATGGAAACAGCAGTACACCCATAACATTAAGCAAGATATTCCAGTGAACAATACAGCAGAAACAGCTTTTCCTCTTAAATAACAGATTTTTTTTTTTTTGAGAGGGCTCTGCTTAATTTCTTCTGATATAAGGTATAAGAGTGACAACTGTGGTCTCCTTGAATAGCCCGTGGGAGGTGACCAGGTCTTCATGGCTCACGTTTTGCTCTTTGGCCACAAAATAGAGATTTTTTTTTTTCTACCCAATACCATGAACTCTCTTGGCAGCTTTATTGTTTCTTCTGCATTGACTGCTTACCCTTCCCCTCACAAGATACTGTTTAGTGCTACAGACATTGTACTCAGAAGATGTTGCTTTCCTGTAAGGATATTAAAATGATAGGAGAAACCTTGCTCATCCTTCTGTGGGTTGAATAATAAGGTTATCTTGAACCAAAAAGCATACTCATGTTCTAGAGATGCCCATAATTAAAATTACCCTCTAAAACTGTCTTGGTAAATACAGATGACAGAAACAAACTCTTTAGTTCTTCTAACAAGTTAGTCTTGGCTCGCCATAGTAATTTCATTATGAAAACTATCTGCACTGATTTGCTTAATCACAGAGATGCAGTTAAAGAAATGGACAGTGTTTTATTGTTGTTGAGGAACTTCTCAGTCAGCTGCTTCTCCAGCCTTGTTTGAATGGGATAAATGTTGGAGACCTGCTGCCCTTACTAACTTTTTCAGTGCACCTCTTCCTAAAACCACAAATAGCTGACAAGCTTCAACTAACGCCGCTCCTTCCTAGAAACGCTTAATGATTGTTTGCTGCAACCTCAGGGAAATTGCAATGCCTCTGTATTCAGTGGAATTGGTCACTCTGTCTTGCCTTGCCATTCATTTTTGTCATTTATATTTGTTTCAGTGGCCTGGACATGCATGAAATTTTCAAATGGCATCAGTTTTTCTTTTCTCCCAGAAGAATAATACTTTTGATTGCATGGCCATTCCATTGAATATCCCTCTCCTCATCCACAGACCTTTTGTTTGCTGCAGGATTGCCAGGGTCCCTACTGGAATCTGAAGGTGGAAGTTAAATTTTAAATGTATGGGGAGGTCCATAGTGAAACAACAAGCATCCTTAATAAGGTGCATTTACTCGGACGCTTTTACCCAACAGTTGTTTTGCTCTCCAAGAAGACTTCTTTAGGAGGAGCTCTGCCTGGCTTGACAGACAAGTTTGCTCAGAGCAGTTCCAGATGTTCTCTCTTCATTGCTGGGATTACCATACGCTGTAGGATTAGTTATAATGGTTCTTCACAGAAGGACCAAATTACTTCTAGGTAAACATGCTGTGCTTTAGAAACTGATCTTATTACTTGTGGTTGGTCTCAAATGTTTTCTAAAAACAATTTTTAAAACCTGTGCCATAGTCACATTGCCTTCTGGAAAAAAAAACACTTAGAAAAATTCTACATCACAGCATTCTCTTTAATGTGTGCAGGGCCTAGACAAAGCTAGCTTTGAGTTCCACTAGAGTTGTAGTGTGTACAAAAACTGTCATCCAGGTTTGTTGGATGTAAGCAGCAAGAAGCTATAAATAAAACCTTTTTAAAGCTGTTAATATGTATGCTTCTAAGTGGTGAACAGGAAGAGTGTTTACTTTAAAAGAATGAATTCTTATAATGGTTTATTAAGAGTCACAGTTTATACAGCTTGCGTCTTCCTAATAGATGAGGTGGGCTGGTAATTCTCAGGTGCTGGGTTTTCACTGACTCACAATCCTTTGTAGGTCTGAGCCAATACCTAATCAATACCTAACTGATTCTTAAAGTGTCTTTGAAGTTACTCTGTTGGGTAGTTCAGGCCCTAAGAACTTTTGGTTCACAAGCGTTGATCTTCTGCCTCCTGTTCATCTCAGCTCTGACTCTTTAAAGAATGCTTATAGTAGGCATCTGCCTGTCTTCAAAACCACACTCAGAGGCCAGAGTTGAAGCTGTGCAAGTTAATTGTAATGGCCGTACCTTCGTTTCCCTGCATTGCCCCATGAGACTTCTGCCAAGTTACTTGCAGCTGGTTGTTCGTTAGTCAGGTTTTATTACCTCTTGGTTTGCAAAGAAAAAGCTGGAAGTGACTAATCTGGAATCAGGGCTTGCTGCGTCTCTGGGGACACAATGCTTATGGATAGCTGGGCTGGGTTTTCCCTCCTCTTACCCTACTAGTCTTCCAGTGATTCCCTGTATTTCAGTGGAAATGCAGCCTATGCAGCTATTCAGAAGGTAGGTTATTCAGTGCTTTAAAAGATTTAGAGGATTGCTGGTTCTCTGTTTCAGTGCTGCTGTGGACTTATTTATGAAGGCAGATGGGAGTGAAGGGATGGAGTTGCCAGCACCTTGGAAAACTTGATGCATAAGATCAACAGTTTCCTCAGACCAAAAAGTCTTTTTTCTTTTTAAAAAGAGGAGTAGGCAGTAGATGACTCAACAGCAGCAGACCTTAGGCCAAGGAGTTGTCTTTGGAAAAGAAAGGCTCATATTGCCTTGCAACAGATTTCCTGATTTATAATATCTCATCCCTTTGTTTGTTTGTTTCTTTCCATTTTTGCAGACATTTGTATTTTAATTGGTGTTCTCCAAATTGCAGATATTGTAAGTGAGCTAATCATGGTGATAAAACTATATATCCTTGGTTTTTTGCAGAGAACCTGTAGCTTTGGAGGCTTTGACCTGACAAATCGTTCCCTTCATATTGGAAACAGTTCTGACCAAATGGTGAGTTTGAGAAGGTGCCGACTTGAAATAGCATAAAATGAAATGCACAGTAGAGTTATAATAGACTGAAGTGTAATTTAGGTCTGTAATAATAGTTTGGGGATCCAAGAAAACAGAGCATCTTTGTTAACCTCAAACTTCCTTAGCTTTGAGAATAACATACCCACCCATATCCATGTGTGTATAAGTATTTATATACAGTATGTGTAAAGAGGTAGGAACAAGTGATCAAAGCACAGATCTGGGGGCACATCTGTGGGCTATTCTTATATCTGACTTCCTCAGAGCATCACCCAAGGCAAAACATGTGCTTGCTATACTTCCTTGGTAAAAATATTTACTATTTGGAATGACAAGGCTGACTTTCCTGAAGATCTGCAAATTATTTGCATGGAAGTCATTATGTAAGAAGTTCATTATTAGTTTTCTCATTGTATCTCAGAGCTCGGGAGTAGACCAGGATCCCGTCGTACTGGGTGCTGCACAATTGATCTCAGAGCATTCTTGTGTTTAAAAAAGCTCACATCTCCCCTGAGAATTAATTCCATTTTATGTTAGTCATGTTGATCCCACTGCTGGTTGGCCTGTGGCCAAAAAGAACAGAAATGAGCCAGAACATTATATCAAATGAAATTGCAAACATATTTTTTTCCTTTTGCCCATATATGTTTTTCTTTTCTGTTTCAGCATTGGATCTGATAATTTTTCTGTCCACTTAAGTCTAAATTGTCAACCATTTTGTATGCCAGCATTATATTATTTTTTATGTCAGCTGGAGTTTTTGGGCATGTTTTTTGTTGCCTTATTTTTTTAACATCATAAATTACTCCTAAATTTGCTTTATCTGTGGGTGGTTATTTTACTCATAAATTTTCAACTCAGTAAACAAATTAACTTCTGAACTTATAGTGTTTATCTGTAAACATAGATGCTTGTTTTGATCAGATTGGTTTTAATATAAGAAAGTGTGAAGTCTAGATGTTATATTTATCCCTGCGAGCATCAGTAGTGGGTGAGATGCAGTGCATTAGAACAATATATGCGTTTCAAAGCGGGGTTTTGTCTTGAAAACACCTAAGTCCGTTAAGTAGAAGGGTTTTTTTCAAAAAAGATGAGGCAAAAAGCTGTCCTTAATTTCTGGTAAAAGACCAAAATTACCAAGGAAGTTGTAATTATGAAGAACTTTTAAGGGGAAAAACAATGTATTGTCAGAAATGAAGTATCAGTTGAATTTCAGAGAAACTTTTTGTAAGAACATCGCTGAAGTAGAAAACATACATAAATGTAGAAAAAAAGATAAATCTTTAATGTACGATATCATGTACATTTATTTTAGGGTTTGTTATCTTCTTGTAGCTAAATTTAACCAGGTCAGAGAGCAAACTCAGTAGTCAATCTCTTTGGCCAAATGGATTTTGGTCCTTTTTTATACTGTGATTTTTGGTGCGCCCTTGCCAGTGGAGGGTGCTGGAGCACATCTAATAGAGCTGCATTACTCAGTGGTTCCTGAAACAGAGTAGAAGATAAGACCATGTGTAATGTCCTGCCTGGACAGTCTGAAAAAGGGCTGAATCATACAAGTTTGGTAAAATGTCAGCTGATCCATGTTAACTGTGTACTTGTGACATAAGTAAGTGCTCGGTACCTTAAGATGGTTTAGAAAAGGTTAAATGAATTCAAAGCAGCTGGTCTTTGTCATCCACTATATAGGGAAAAGCTAATTTAGTTCGTCAGCACCCTGTTGTGTGCCTTAAAAAAAGCAGTGCAAGTTTAACCTACTATGGTTGATGGATTTAGTACATTTTTTCTGTGGTGTTTGGTTTTTGTTTTGGTTTTTCTTTACGGTCCACAGTAAAACCACAGAAGTTAGCTGAATGCCTGTCTGAAAATAAAAAGTCAATTTAGGTAGCCAAACATAGATATCTACATATATGTATGTATACACACAAAGATGTATATTTGGCTAGTATCTCAGAGGTACCTTTATTCCTGTTAAACTCTTTGTAGTATTGACCAACATGAGCCACAACTACTGTTGTGTGTCCTGTTAGAAAGGCTTAGTCTGAAACGTAGGGTTTTCTATCAGATCAAATACCTACTGAAATACAAAGGGATAAAGGCATCCTAACAGTCCCCAACAAGTCTACACTCAATACTTTCACAAATCAGGCCTTAGGAATAAGCTACAGTGGACTGCTACAGTGGTTTGCACGAGGTCTCAACAGTGAATTTGGAGCAGGTGACAGGACACTGTGCTGCTGTCCTGTGTCTGCCTGGACACCTCTGCAATAACTGCTGGCTGAGGGAGAAAATGGCTCTTCTATTTTAAAGGCTTAAGCCCTGCTTTATTTTGCAGGGCAAAGAAGGAGACTTTGTTTATAAAGAAGTAATCAAGTCACCCTCTGCCTCCCGTATATCTCTGGGCAAAAAGGTGAAGTCTGTAAAAGAAACCATGAAGAAAAGGATGTCAAAAAAATACAGCAGCTCTTTGTCTGAGCAGGTATGTGAAGTCTGCAGTGGAATCCACTTAATAATGTAGAAGTGATAATCAATATTGATTCCCATGCATCAAGGCATCTCTGAAGAAATTTCTAACAAGATTATATAGTTTGACTTATTCCTCCTATGTTCTTATAAAATCCCTCACTGTGAAATGGCTTCCTATAGATGCCAGTACCATGGAAAATGCATTTTCAGATTTTCATTTAAGTAGCTCGTGAGAAGTCCGTCATTGATGGCACTACACACCTCACTCTCTATTTCCATTTCTTTTCTATCATAATTTATTAAGGGAACCAGTCTGTGACACAGGGTCACAGTAATATATTTAATCTGCAATTTACACCCTAGTTTAAATTCCCAGCATAACTTCACGTACATAGCTCTTCTCTGCTATTACAGGTCTTTTCTCCATCATAGCTTGCCTTGTGCAGCAGTCCATTAAAACAGAGGCACAGTCTAGTCAGAAAGGGGCATCTGACAGAAGATTTTCCTATTATTCTTTCATTACAGATTTTTATAGTCTATTCTTAAAGCCAAACCTGAAGTACATTAGTTCTAAATTAGGCTTTGAATTTCAGTGGCCTAGAAACAATTGCTGTCTTTCTCCCTCTTCCTTTAGCGGAGTGTCAAAAATCTCCGGCATTTGTTTAAAACCGGGCTTGCCACTTGGATTGTGTAAGGAATGGGTTGGAAAGCCGCTGGGAAAGCAGAGCTCTTCATGGTTAACACTGCCCCCCAGTGGGCTCGGACCGGTCGCGGGGGATGCTCGCAGTCATGTGAAATCGGGAATGGAAGTTCTGCGCTTTATGCAAAGCCTTAGTGCACGTAAAAGGAGCAGTTCGTAACAT
Organism: Promerops cafer; assembly: GCA_013398275.1. Classification (NCBI taxonomy): domain Eukaryota; kingdom Metazoa; phylum Chordata; class Aves; order Passeriformes; family Nectariniidae; genus Promerops; species Promerops cafer. Next base: position 1,981,607 of record VZSE01014389.1, on the reverse strand, counting down.
TCAGAGTAACAGCCCCAAACTGAAGAATCCAAAGGCACCAAGAGAGGCAGGAATGTGGCCAGTGTTAGGCCATGCTTTGTGACTACAGAATCCCTTTCCTGCAGAACTGTTTATTAGCCATACTTATTCATAACCAGGGCAGTGCTGCACTTATGGTTATTTCATTTAAACTTACAATTAAAATATTTTAAGGTGTAACATGATTTAATATTTATAAGAAGATGGTTTGGTGTCTGAGTGGCTTTACAGTGCGCTTCTGCAAAGTCTGCCAAAAAAAGGGGTCCTTTGAGAAATTGCTTTACAGTGATTTAGCAGTACTTCTGCTCTCTGTCTCTTAAGATTGACTTCACCTCTGAAGTCATATTCTGGGATGAGATTTTCCTAATGATTCTGCAGCATGAAGAATAGTGTTCATCTAAAAGTTTTATGGCCATACATGTCCACAAAACACTCTTGGATGCAAGCTATAATTCTTTTTTTTTTTTTTTTTTTGAAACTTTATGGCACACTTGTTTAGAATATTTATAACTTTCAGGCACCATGATTCAGAGTATGTTCCAGTATCTCTTTCCACATGCATTAAAACAAGTAAAAGTTATGCTGGCCACAAGTATCTGCTGCTTTGTTTTAACTGTGCTTCACAAAGGCTGACAGAATTTCAGTTTACAAAAGACCCTTTTGATTTTCTGTAATGTTTGACTGAATGAAAAGAGAAATTGTCTTAACTATTGCACACTGTAGCAACCAGGACACACACGTAGCAAAACCTTTTTATATTTATGCATTTATGTTTATGAGTATTTATACTGTGCACAGGCTGCATTTTCTAGGGAATTCTTTTTTTTTGTTCTTATAGGTAAATGAGCAATGATATAAAAAATTCACTGAAAAAAAACCCCAAAATCATTGCTTCATGTCTCACTTGCATTGTCTGATTTGTTTGTGTTCATCTTTGTACAAAATCCTGATTCAGAAACCTGAATTTGGCACTAGTTGTTTTGCAAGTACTGCTGGCAAAAATATCACATATCATGAAAACCCTTGAATTGAGAGTTTTGTGTAAGGGGTTTTCTTCTGCTTACAGTGCTAGCTTTTTCAGACTGATCTGTTTGCTCCCATCACCACTATCATGCCTAATAAAGTGGAGTTTCTACCACAGCTGGGTACTGCTAAATAAGTAGACAGAAGTTTTCAGCCTGTCTGGTGAAGAGCAGGAAAACAGAATCTTTTTCCTTGGAGGTGGACAAGCCAGCTCCCTTCAGTGCCTGTGTTCATTTATCAAACTCTAACGGTCCAATCCCTTTCAGGAGTCCAGCCCTGGGGTCGTGCCGGGTTCCCCACAGTCACCACCACCAGACACTGACTCCCTGGACAAACCCAAGCTGAAAGCTGGTGGCTCAGTGGAGAGCCTGAGGAGTTCCTTAAGTGGTCAGAGCTCAATGAGTAAGTTCAGTTGTAATTGTGGCTTCAGGGAGCAGACATCTCCACCGTAAGCAGAATCAGAGAAAGTCAAAGCAGAAACGGTGGTTAAAACGTGGCAAGGGTTAGTCATTAGGGGTTTGCAAAGAACTGTAAGCTGTTTGGTGCAAAGACAGGGGATTTTTTGCTCTATGTTTATACAGAACCCTGAAAAAGTGAAATCCTGATTTCTGTCTGCTGGGTCCTGCTATTAAAATATAAATATTCTAATATAAATGTAACGTAATAATGAACCTGTTTACTACTGGTCAAGTAGTAAACAGGCTCATCTTTACACTGGATTTCTCCTGAGCCCTCCAAATGGGCCTTCCACCCTCCTTCGAGAGAAACCTTGAGTTTCTCTCATTAACTAGTTAAAGGGAGAGTAGTATTTAAAACCTCTCTGGTTTAGACTGTCTCTACAAGAAACAGCCTAAATGGAACACACATGATGTGAACTTGCTACACCATTTACCAAATTTCTGGACCTGAGAGGGATTCAGGAACCCCCTTGCAGGTTTCAGAGCTTGTTTTCCTCACAAACGTTTTGTGAGCAAAACTTCCCCGAAGGATGTCGTCAGTCTCTTGTGACGTACCATAGATGACACACTTGTTAAACAGCTTCTCAGTTAAATATTGAGGGGGTGAATTCAGGAAAGCAGGAGTGCAGAATAGATTTGCTTACTCTCCCATCTACATATGTGTGTAAGAAATAGCAGCATTTAAGGACTTCTAACTTTGATTACCATGTTTTGTGGAAAGAAAACCCATTTTCTGTCTTGCCTCTTTTTCTGAAGCTTCTTCACAGAGAAACTTTTTTGTGAACTATGTCTCTCACACAGGTGGTCAGACAGTGAGCACAACAGATTCCTCAACCAGCAACAGGGAGAGTGTGAAATCAGAAGATGGTGACGATGAAGAGCCTCCCTACAGAGGACCGTTTTGTGGAAGAGCCAGGGTTCACACTGATTTCACTCCAAGTCCTTACGATACAGATTCTCTGAAGCTCAAGGTACCAGCTACACCTGTTTTTAAGGAGTTAAACATTTATTTTGCTAAAATTCCAAATAAAGACCTTTTTAGAATAACTATAGAATTCTTAATCTTTTAATGAATTTCTATATGTTTTTGAAGCCCTTTAACCTGTCTTCTACATTTAAGATTTCCTTATATAGTAATAGAATTATAGCAAAATGTTATAGAACATAAGGAACTACTAGTGTTTCTCTGCATCCATGGAAAGACATTTGTGTCATTAGTTTCTGGAAAAGTAAAGATGTGCCATGAATTCATTTCCATGTTGCAAGGATTTTGCTTGAAAGATTGGAAAAATACTTTGTCTGCCACAATGAAATAATCCGCAATGGAAAAATTTTCAGAACTCTTGGAAGAAATGTGCATTCACCTGCACACAGTGTCTCTTAAAGGCGTTTCAGTTAATATAACTTCATTTGAGTTAATATTGAAATGCTTTGCTAACCGAGTGGTCACCTCCCCTTTAACTTTTCTCGATATCAGCTTTGATTATTTTTAGTTGTGCTGTATTCAGCTTAAACTATCTGACTCCTTAAATTCATTACTTAAAATTCCAAGGGAAGCTAATTGCTATTAAAGCAGATCTATGTAAGGTAATCTCCTGAGGCATGCAAAAGCAGTTGTGTGTATCCATTTCTTTGTTATGGTCAGAAGCACATTAGGAAAAGTAACTTTATTGGTTCCTTCTGCATTGGCTTCCTTTGCTCAGGAGATCTGATCTGAAATTCTGCTCATATACACTGAGCGTGTTCTTATTTGCACTGATTTCAGGTAGTTGCAAGCATAGAGACTTTTGTGCCAAACAGCACTGATGCTCTACAGAGATGTCAGCAGGTTTGTGAATCTGGACAGTTGGGGTCCATTCCAGGATCTTCTGTTAACTTGCTCTGTGGTCTGAGGCATGTCACCTAATTCCTTTTTCTTCCATTTGTAAAACAAGTATAATCAGACATCTTTGCAAAAGCTGTGGTTAACCTTTTGAAAACTGAAGGGTGTTGTCCATCTCATGTACATGGAAATCTACGTGGGTGTGTTTGCTTAAATATCTGTCAGAAAGCTAAATGGCTTTCTTGCTTCTTTGGTCTGCAGAAAGGTGACATCATTGATATAATCAGCAAACCCCCCATGGGCACTTGGATGGGTCTGTTGAACAACAAAGTTGGCACCTTCAAATTTATCTATGTGGATGTGTTAAATGAAGAGGAAGAGAAGCCGAAGCGGCCCACCAGGAGACGTCGAAAAAGCAGACCACCCCAGCCCAAGTCAGTTGAGGATCTCTTGGATCGCATCAATTTGAAGGTCCAAATTCTCTCTCTCTCTGCTTACCCTTTCACTTTTGCTTGCAGGAAGGGGACCACACGTTTGAAGTTGTTAGTTTTAGAAGCTGTACACCAGATTCATAATCCTAAGGATTGTGACACCACTTAGCAGAATCAGGTCTTAGCTGCAGAGTGAAAATAGCTGAAGCCAGGCAGAACTGCCTGTCAGGCTTGATGCAGTGCCGCAGGCTGTGAGTCGTGTGCACTCAGACACCGTAAATCGTTGCACAGTATGACCACAGGCTAGCACACTCCAGAGGCAAGCAGAAAGTGTAAAATAACAGTAGTTACCCTGTCTTTAAAGTGGACATTTTTTTCCCATGTTTCTATTCAGAAGTGCTTGGGATAAATTGGTGTGGCTGTCATTCACCCTTCATATTTCTCCCCTCATAAAGAGCCGTGCCAAGTTGTGCCTTCAGGTAGCATGATACCCAGGCCATCTAATACACTGCATTCCAAACACAGCAGTGCGTGCAGCATTCTAGTTCTGGCACAGTGACCTCTCTGAACTCAGTGCAGTGTTTATGCAAACTATAATACTATAATTTTGGTGTTGAGCACTGGTTTGCACTTACTTAACTTACTGCTTTTCTTGCTGGTTGCAAATATCTCTTTTAGTATTTTTATTCACAAAATAAGTTGAATAAATATGTTGTCTTACCACTCTTCGTATTTTTTTCCCTTTGTGCAGGAGCACATGCCCACTTTTCTGTTCAATGGTTATGAAGATCTGGATACCTTTAAGCTTTTAGAAGAAGAAGATCTGGATGAACTGAACATCCGTGATCCTGAGCACAGAGCTGTTCTCCTCACAGCAGTGGAACTTCTTCAGGAATATGATAGTACGTGGGATGTTTGGGGTTTTCTGTTTTACTGTTGCTCTGCCAAGGACCTTGTGAACCCCTTAAAGCAAAAAACTTGTTCAGGATTTTGATCTCTTTTTCCTAATATAGTTATTTCCAGGGTAATCTTGTGTAACGTTAGATTTTTGAGAGGTGACGTAAGACTTCTTTTGTTCTGCTGGAATTACTCTGTTCATGTAAGCCTTGCCACCCAACTTATTTAATTAATATCAAGTGCAAAACACATAACACTTTAGAATACTGATGTTAAAGAATAAATCCTGAGATAACCTACTCAAAGTAGGAGGCTGACACATAGAGAATAGGAAAGAAGAAATTTCCAGATTAGAGGGAAGAGATTAAGATTATCAAGAGTAAAAAAAAAAAATCAAAGCCCAGAGGGCTGTGGAGAAGTGTAATGTGAATTAATTTCATCTGCACATGCCTTTGGTTCTCAGACTGTTGATTGCAGGATTGTAAAGGTAGCTTCAGGTTGTGTATATGACAACACAGCAATTTTCAAAGGGAGCAAATATATCAGTCTATTGCAAAGAGTGAAAAACAGCAGCTCGCCTATCTATGTACAACAGTGCAGTTTTGCTCACTGAACACATGGTCTTGGGCAAGTGGTTGCAAAGACAAGGAAAAGTGGTATAAGCCATGGCAGTCACATGCAAGGGTGTCTTTGCTGCACAGGAGGAGTAAGCAGAGCTGAGCTGCAGCAATCTTAAGACAGTACTGAATTCGCCCTTCATCCCCAAGTGTCAGTAGAAAGCTGGTATCCACCAAGCAGGGTCAGTAGAATGGTTTGAGGGCTTCTCAGCTGCTTCTGTGCAAATTCCTGTGTTTTAGCTTAAACTGCCATAGCAGCAATTCAGACAGCTGTTATTAAGTGGGAAATGCTTAATTCAATTACAGCAATATGTGTGGTGCATAGCTTTAGACAGCGCTGTGTGGCCTGTGTAGCTTTCTTGTTCATTTCCCAAAGAGGCATCCACTCTTTCCTTGCCCTTCTCTAGCTCCTAATAAAGTTGCAGATGCAGAATTAGTTTTTTACTTATATCAGAGTAGCTTTTTGTCACCTAAGATGAGCTTCTCTTCATTATTTGCAGACCTATTTAGAATGCTAAACTTCCCCTGAAGTAATAATTTTTTTCAGGACCCTTCAATTTTGGTTTGCGAACTTGAAGATTTAGTGGGTGGAAAGTACAAATTCCAGCTCCACGTCAGGATGATGAGGAGAAAGAGAAGTGGGGACGAGACAGATGGAATCTGGGAGGGGCACCAGCACAGAGTTCTACCCCATAATTACCTGTCATGTGCCGAGAGTAGGAATTGGAGTAGCCATTTCTGACATATTATTGCAAGGGGAAAAAATACCACAGCATAAACTGTATTCTTGTATCATGACACTGGTTTTCTGTATCTTCAGTTCCAGATTTAGCTTTTTTACAAAATATGATTTCTGACACAAATTCTGGGTAAATTCCTGGAATCCAGTGTATGCAAGCTGGATGGACCACACTCGAGTGTTGGCTTTTTTTACACAGACCGAGGAAGGAAGGAATTGGCACCATTAGCCTCCTTCATCCTTTGTTAGGGGACAATATCTAATGTGCCAGACTCAGTCCCAATCCTTCCTCCGGGTCTTCTGGAAGGTAATTCAGAGTTAGGATTCTATTCTTTTTCATTTGACTTGATTCTTTTCAGCTCTTTTCTTCTGGTTTGGGTGTTGGAGGGGTTTTTTTACGTTTTAGAAAGAACTTTAACACAATCATTTAAAATAAATTTCTGTGGTGGTAAGTTGCAGAACTTGGCCCCAAGGCAGCTGAGGAGCACAGGAATTCCATTCTGCTTTCATTGTGTATCATGCTCCTCCCTCACACTCTTGCCGAGGCTGTTGTTAATCATTTAACAAACAGGATTAATGTTTCCAACATTTGTGATGGCTTTTCCTAATGCTTACTCTTTTCTGATACAAGTAATAATATAGGAAAGTAATATGTAAGTAATAACAATAGGTAAGATCATAGAATCATTTAGATTGGTAAAGACCTTTAGATACAGCAAGTCCAACCGAGTCCACCACACCTGTCCCTAAGGGCCACATCTACACGTCTTTGAAAGACCTCCCATGATGGTGACTGATGCCCACTGCCCTGGGCAACCTGTTCCAGTACCTGACCATCTTTTCAGTGAAGAAATTTTTTAGCACAGACTAAAACTCCTTTGGCACAACTTGAGGGCATTTCCTTTAGTCCCATTGTTTGTTGCTTGGCAGAAGAGGCTGACCCCCACCTGGCTACAACAGTGCAGTTCTAGAGGGCATTTAGGTCTCCTCTGAGCCTCCTCTTCTCCAGGCTCTACACCCCCAGCTCTGTCAACTACTCCTGAAAAGCCTTGTGCTCCAGACCCTTCACCAACTGTGTTGCCCTTCTCTGGACACACAAGATAATGGTGTTTGAAATGGAAGGTTGAGAAGTTCAGCTGCATTTTCTGTTTGCCTGTTTTTCACTGTCTTCTCACATCTTCTAGGTAACAGCGACCAGTCAGGATCTCAGGAGAAACTTCTCATTGAAGGCCAAGGCCTAACCAGATGCTCTCCTCGGGATTCTGGCTGCTACGAAAGCAGTGAAAACCTGGAGAATGGTAATGGTGTCAGCAATGAGCCTTATAGTTCCTGCAGTCTTTCTTTTTTCAGTAGATATCTTCAAATACTTTTGCTCCTGTTCCTAGCTAACACAAGCTACTTCCTGCTTGACTTTGTCCTTTGCTCTGACTAGCTCTTTCCCTCTTGGCTAGAGCCATTGGTTTTCACTGCTACTGTTGCTAATTTATTTATTTGCATAAATAAACAGATCCCATTTAACAAAGAGTCTTTGTTTTGTGACCCTAAAGCAAAAGTCTTTCTCACTGCCATTCCCCTGCCTTCTCCACTCCCAATCATATTCTTACGCTGCACTGCCTCATGAGGCTTGCACTGGTTGCACAATGATGGCCCAAGTCTAAGAGACCACCAGTGGAGAAGTCTCTGAAATTTACTGAGATTAGGAGGATCTCTTTTGAACCCATACAAAAGCTGTTAAGAAAAAAATGTTCTTTATTTTAGGCCATATTTTTCTGTTTGCTTTGGGTTACATGTTGCATTGTCCTCTGATCAGAACCCAGCTGCAGAGATTTAGGACTTTTTAGTGTATGAACACTAGAAAGTTAAATTATTGAGAAGTTGGCAAGGAAATAAAATATAAAAAAAATGCTAATGATATCAGTTCCCATTGCCTTATCCTGCATCAGTGAAAGGTGATGCACTGCAAAATTACCATGAGAGATGACGTTAATAGAGATTACCATTTCTGATCTGAAGAAACAGGTTATTGTGCTGATTGAGCATGTTTTACTTCAGGGATGGTCTAAATTTGTCATTACAGATGAAATACTAAGAGTTGAAATGGGTTTGAGTTGGGCATTTCACTCCAAGCATTTGAGCCATGTCTTGGCCTGAGACTGCCTGGATTCATTGCTAACATTCACCATAAATAGGAAACCAAGAACAGTATAAACAGATTCTGTACGCCCCTTATAGTGGCCATTTTCCCAATTTAAAATAACAGCTAAGAATCCTCCTCTTAGTATGTACATTTTCTGTTAGTCTGCCACTAAAAAATAACCATTTATTGAAGAAAATTGCAATTTGCTTTGAAGCTGAATGCCTGAAATTGACAGTATACTGAAAGTGGAGAGGCTTTTTTCTTGAATAGGAATCCACATCCACTAGGCATGCTGGAATAGAATCATAGCTAAATATATGGCATATGTGACAGTTTTCTTTTGTTTTTATCTCTTAGTACAATCATAATGATAGCTGTAACACTGAAGTTCAAGTGCTGCCTGTACATTTTCCTTATTTTAACAATATAATAAAACCTTTAGAAAGCAATTGGCATTGCCTGTCTGGTTGGATATTTATGTTTAAACTAATATTTCTGTCTGAGTTTTCTGGAACGTGAAATGCTGATGATTTTTATATTGTTTTTTATGTATGATTTGCTACATTTCTGCATCAGTTTTTGCTCACAAATGCATTTAGTGCTTGTTTTGAAAACAAGCACTTTTCAGTTTGAGAATTATGAAAAGAACATTTGATTCATTCAGAGATTTTGTCAAGGCTATTTAATCTGAAAAGTACTTCACCTTCTTTGCAAAGTTCATGGTCCATAGTTGTTTATATGCATATTTTTTTCAAAGTACATTCTGTTGTTATTTAGGATACTCACTTGTCTGATATAAATATCATAATGTGCAGATCTGCACTTCATAAAGAGCAAGTGCATTCTGAGAAGAAACCAGTCTTCAGATTTTCTGAAGAACATTTATACATAATATTTTTATGACTAGTACAGTGTCCAGATACTGGATCTTTTGGCATCAGTTCAGGATTTCAGAGCTGCTCTTACATTTTGGCTAAAAAATGGTTTGCTGTGTACTATAGCAGAGTATCTTTTGAAAGTATTTTTCTGGGTCCCACTGCAAAATACTTGGATATTCTCTTTGGGTATCTACAGTGTACTTATAGCAGCATTGTAGTTCTGTTTCAATTCACAGAGAGCAAGGAGCATGTAGTCTGTGACATATCCAGTGTTAGACAGAAAAAAATCTCAGAGCAGGAAGTAACCAACCACGATCAGACAATTAGTCCATATAGAAACAGGGCAGAGAGAGCAAGCTGTCCCTTAGACTTGTGACAGTGGTGCAGTTATTGCTCTTGTTTTGCATGCAGGCGTCGACAGACTGAGGTGCCTTTGGAAACCATAGCAGAAATCTGCCTCTCATGGGACTGGCTAAAAGCAGATAGCTACAGAATTATATAAGAACAGAGCATGCATATCTGATGCTTCCCAGGACAGTCTTGGGGAATGACTCATTTAAGGACTTCAAAATTTGGGTGCTGTTACCTGGCATTCACCAATTTTCTTGAAACTTCCTATGAAAGTCCCTGGTCTTCCATAGAACCTCCATACCTAACAGTATCTGTATATAAACCTCTGTCATACTCCTTCCCAAGTCATCTCTTTGCTAGTCTGAGAAGGCCTATTAATTATTCCCTATAGGTCATTCCCATGCCTGTTCATGCCTGGCTTCTTTGAACCTTTACTTGTTATGTTGTGTAGCTTTTTCAAGGGAATGTGAAGAAAGAGGTAAGAATTGCACGTGCAATGTGCAGACTTGAATGAGCAGACAAACCAGGCCTTTCTCAGGCTGAAATAAGGGTGTTCTCTGATTTGTTCAGAAACTGATGCCCAGATTCCCACAGTACCAGGCAGGCAACCTAAGCACTTCAGCATTCAGTCCTGATTAGTCAGAAAAGGAAGCAAAAGAACAGGTGGCCACATTGCCTAATTAATGTGCATTTCTACTAGTTTGTAATCAATAGAAAAAGCAATGAGGCCAGTATTGTCTGAGGTGCCATCATCTTTGTTGTGTCAACAGAGCAGTTTGAAATGCACCCAAAATACAGCCACAGAAAGCAATACCAAAATGAAGTTAATAAAATCTGGGATTTGGACACTGCATTTTGTGTCTGGTTTTGCATACTTAAATTTCTGAGGACCATCTGCCATAAGGAAGAAAAATACTACAAGGAACACTGAAAATTTTTTGCTGTAGCTATAGTACCTCCAGAAAGATTCCCTAAGATAGTCCCCTCTTGTCTGAGGCAGATGATGACAAGGAATGGAAAAGTTCCTGCCCTGTATGGTAATAGCAAGAACTATCATAAGAGGTGGACAGAGCTTTGCTTAGCAAGAATTGCACTGTAACATCCAACAGAAGAGTTGAAGTTTTGCCTGTAGCTTGAACTGAACCTGGAAATAATATAAGCTTTGCATTCATTTTGTGCAAGGACCACCTTTGTAGTCTTACTTTTTACCCAGACATCTGTGTCCTTCTGCCCACATTTGAATCAGATGCCTCTGTGGTTTGCAGCCCTTAGTGAAAGGCATTAGTCTGCATAACTCTAGCAGAGGTTCACAAGATTGAGTTATTATCACAAATCCTAACATTAAAAATGGGGTTTAAACTTTACTAGCTATACAGCTAGTTGGTTGTTTTCCTTTTTTTTTCCTTAAGGTAGGGAATGTTGCATTTGTGGACATTATTTCTATAACTCTCCACTTCATGAAAACAACCTTAAAATATATTTAAAAATCTGTTTTCAGGAAATATTACCTTCCTGTTTTATTGTCTCAGAAGCATAATGAAATTATACCTGTCAGTCAGGAGGAGGGAAGGAATAGATGAAAAAAGAGAAATAAATCATAGCTCCCCTCCTGATACTGCTCTTCGCTTAAAAGAAATTATATTCTCAGCTACTGTCCTTTGTACAAAGCAATAGCATTGAACCCAGCAGTATCTTTCAAACCATTTTGAAGCAGAGAGCTTAAAGCTTGCATGTTTGATTATATGTTATAGACAAAATATTTTGAACTTCCTCCCATTCTCACCTCATTTGTATATGTGTGCTAACAGGGTTGGAATGAACTAAAGATTTGATTTTAATTTTACAAAATTTCTCTTTCCTTGTTTTTTTTTTTTTTTTTCTTCATTTTCCTGTTCCTCATTTCTTCTTCTTTTCATTCCCAGGCTACTGGCTTTACACAGACATACCCCATTTCTAAAGAAATTAAATGCTGCTTATTAGATACCCTTACGGCTTCAGTAAGAGCTTATATTGCACAGTAGGGTTTTTCACAACTTTTCTTTTAGTTCTGAGGTTCCTGAGTGGGCTTTCCTAAAATCGGTGTAACCCCTGATCAATATATGAGACTGAAAAGAAGGCACGTGGATTTTGTAGCATGAGCTGTGACAGCAAGTCCCAGACAATTGAGTGAATTACTGCACAAGTCAGACATGTGCTAGCAAATATGAATAATGGAAAGAGAACACTCCTTTCCATGCTCATTGAATATTGCCATTAGCACCTGGAGGCACTAAAAAATGAATGTAACATTTCTTACACATCTTTCCCAGTGTGATTGCAAGTTATTTTCAGAAGGCAGTTAGTTGCCTAGCTTCATGGAAGGGTGCAGACAGAGAGGTTCTTTCTGATACTTCTCTGAGTTACCTGAACTCAAGGTAGTACCAGTGGAGACAACTTCAGTGTGGGATGTGTCTCTATTAGCATTTTGGGGAAATGGTGATATTTAGCTTGAGTTGAACTGTGAACAGTACAGCTTCTGAGAAAGGAGTTGCTGTGAGCTCGCATTCGTCCTTATGGGCTCACCTTGATTTTAACTTTTTTGGATGGTAGTGTTTTCCTTATATCTCCTTGAATGTAACCTCCATTTTCTTTGCTAGTTTTCTGGACAGTTTGGTTTTCAAACTCCTTAAGCAGAGTAAGAGGCAAGAGAAAGCAAGGTATTTATTGTTTTAGGTTAAACAGGGTCTTTCATTCATATGCAAGGTGAACAGTGTATGTTATTCAGAAGCCAGGCGTTGAACTTCTAGCAAGATAAAGCTCTGAAGGCAGACAGTCCAAGAAGAAAGCATCTATTGCTTAAAAGTACACACTATGACTTGAGACTAACACTAACATTAGTCAGACTTGAAACTCCCTTTCAAAACACTTCTCCATCTCATAAGATCTTTTTCTGTAAAACTCTGCCATCCCTGAAAGTAGCTTTCCAAAGGGGCTGATGCAAAACCAGTCTTCATGCACTTGCTTGCTCTCTGTTTTGCCATTGCAAATAGTTTGCTGCTCATTTAAAAGAAGAAATAACATTATTGGCATATAATTTAAAAATTCATAAACCGGGTCTTTTTAAAAAATCCTATGTGAATTAGGAAACTTTATTAAAAGATGAACATTATTATTTATATACTAAAATTAGAGACGAAGAAAAAAATGTACTTCTTTTGAGGTATTTCAGGGGGTCCTGTCAAACCACTTCGTGTAATGCCTATAGGGTATAAGTTCTAACTGAAGGATAGAACTTCCTACACTGAACAAGGTTTATATGAGCTAAACCTCAAATATCTGCAAATCAGAGAGTAGGAAGGATATTAAGTATTTTGGGTGTATTTTACTTAACAGATAACATTTACTAATAAAGCTGAAGTTCAAATCAAATCTTTATGCTTGAAATGCCACTGAGTTCTTCTACACTTAGAATTAACAAAAAGGGAATAAATAATTTTGTTTCAAAAGCATTTGGAAGGGATCTGTTTTTTATGCTGCAGATTTTCTTTTTAATGGTGGATTTATTTGTTTCTAGGTAAAACTCGAAGGACCTGTCTTCCACCCTCAAAATCAGCAAGTGAACATAGCTTCAGGGATTTCAGCAGAAACCAGCTATCAAATTATCCCACGCTTCCACTGACCAAGTCAATAGAAACTCTGCAGCCAGGGGAAAAAGAGAGCCAGCTGGGTTGTGCACATCGTGCTCTGAAGAGCTCTGTGAAGCCTCCGGCCGTCACGGGTCTGAAGAAGAACCGCAGAAGTTTACCAGTTGCTGTGTGTCGAAGCTATGAAACTCTGGATGGCCCCCAGGGTGTAGATGCATGGCCAAGATCTCACTCACTGGATGATCTCCAGGGAGAACCCAGTACTAACTTACAGGACGCTAACAAGAAAGTAGGTTCTTTTCCTCAGGATTCACTGGATATAGCTAAAAAGGCAACTGGCTCTGCCTTGCCGCCTCAGTCTCATGGAGGCAGCTGTAAGGTAGATGATGTCATGGCTAAGCAGGGCAAAGGAGCTGCTAATTCTCAGAAGGGAAGAGCTAAGGAACTGAACTGCTCTGTAATGGAGACTGCAGGTGGAAAGCCTGCTCCATTCCCCCTGAAAAACTGTGAAGCTCAGCCTGCCTTAGTGATGCATCATGCAACAAGGACACCTCTGGAAATACAGAGTAAAGGTTTTCATGACCTTGCACGGGCTGATTATGCTCCAGTCCTCAAGGGAGGTCTAGAAGCTGAGCAAAAAAGCACAAATGAGGCAAGAATGCAACCAAAAAATCATTCTCAGCCACCACCTGTCCCTGCCAAAAAATGCCGAGAACGCCTTTCTAATGGATTATATCATCCTCCCACGACCACAAGTGGAAACCACTCAAGTTTAGAAGCACCATGTTTGCCAGTAAAAAAGACCAGCTCATCCACTCCCATTGATTGTCATGGAGTACCTGTCCATAGGACATCTTCTGAACAGGAGCCCAGTAGCCCTCCTAGCCCGCTGCCACCCTGGCTGTCGGAGCTCCCAGAGACTGCTAGTGTTCAGCAGCATGTGGTAAAGCTCGGTCCTGCATCAGCAAGGAAAGTCTCTTGCAGCAGAGGAATGGATCTGGAAATGGTGATAGAAAACAAGCTGCAATCTGAAGACATTGATCTTACTGAAGAACCATACTCAGACAAGGTAAGTGGTAATCATTTCAGTGGTTTTGTTGCACTAGCATTCCAAGGGATAGTCTGTCATTCATTGTATCTGTCATTTTTGTGGGTAACTGGCTTAGATAAACCATAATTGGGACATTAGACATTCTATAGCTCTTGTTTGTCTTTGCTATCAGACTTTATGCCTAAAGTAATTTTTGTGTTGTGGGGTACTCAGAAATCCCAGATTTATTCTGAACCTTCATCTTTCAGACCACTGATGACTTGGTGGCACTGGGCATGGGAATGTGTCTTTCTCTGCTAATGTGGGGGAATAGAGCTGAAAAAGGAAGTAATGATTAGATTTTATGTTTCCAAGAAACTTTGAATTGATAGCATCAATTAGTACATCTTTTTGTGGGGGGAAGGAAGGAGTCTTTTAGGGATTGCTTTTTTTTAGTTTTCCTGGAATCTCAAGGAAAGCTCCTTCTTGCTTCCTTCCGGCACTTGTCTTTCTGTTCATTGGTTGGTCTGCATAGGTACACTTCTTTAATCTGTCCTCTCTCCTTTGTGTCTGGCTGGGAACATTCAGCATGGTCGCTGTGGCATTCCTGAGGCTTTGGTACAGAGGTACTCTGAAGACTTAGAGCAGCCTGAAAAGGATGTGGCTACAAACATGGACCAAATCCGGGTAAAGCAGCTGAGGAAGCAGCATCGCATGGCAGTGAGTATTTCCATAAAGCAGATTTTCTTATTTGTGAGCAGACTTTCAAAATGACTGACTAGTAGTAAAAGGAGATACTTGGAAAGTCCTGGTACCGAAGTACTCCTTATGTTCATCCAGCAGGTACAAGATAGGTAGAGGTACTGCAGGGGGAGGAGGTACCTCCCCCAGTCTCAAAGGAGGACAGTCAGTAGTTGAAAGGAGAGTGGATAGCCCGCTCTTGACCAAATAATGATCTTAAAAGTCTAGGCAAACTGCAAGCAGTGGTAACAGAGACTTGCTCACTAAGGGTGGCATGTATTAAATGCTTCTGTATAAAATTTTGAAAGATTTTACACTCCTTTTTCATTTTTTAAACTATACTAGTGTCCACTTCTCCTTAGCAAAAGCAGAAGGGAGAAACCATCAAAAACTTTAATGGCTTTTTCTGAGAGAACTTGGTCTGTCTGAGGAGGTAATAGGCAAAATTGGTATTCTCTTGACTTACTGAGAAATTAAATGGATCACTCTGGAAAGTCTTATTACTGTGTATTCTTTATTGATCTCAAACTAATTCAGAATGGTACATGAAAGCAAGCCAAGAAACTAGATACTGCCCACTGTGTCTGTATTGCCAAAGTCATTGTCAGTGCTTCTGGCCAAGGGATGAGAGCCTTTCAGCCCTCACCACTCTCATACTGATAAATGTGACATGAGAGAAGTTAGAACATCTGCTATGAAATTGTACCAGTTTGAAAGAGGAAACAAACCAAAAAAAAGGCTTGTTGTAAAACAAGCAGATGTGTTTAACATTAAAGGTTCTCTGTTCTTTCTTTTTTTACTCCCTAGATTCCAAGTGGAGGACTCACAGAAATTTGCCGTAAACCTGTATCCCCAGGACTCATCACCTCTGTATCTGACTGGCTGATTTCCATTGGTCTGCCTATGTATTCCAGCCTGCTCACAGAAGCAGGATTCAACACACTGAGCAAAGTGCCTTCTCTGTCACAAACTTGCCTTCAAAAAGCTGGCATCACAGAGGAGAGGCACATAACCAAGCTCCTGGCAGCAGCAAGACTGTTCAAACCTCTTGATCCAGAGGCAATTTAACATGCTCCATAGTGTGACATTGCCTGGTTGAGAATCCACTGCTTCTTCCTGCACCAGTATCACTCTAATTACTTCACGTAGCTAAAGGGATCAAGGAAGTGGCTCCCCAGGACAGGCAGATATCTTCTTCAAAGGATATGAAAGTCTTTGGCGACTGAAGGAGAAGAGAGGCAACCACCAGGTAACACAGGTGTGGTCCTTCCCTCCCTCCTCACTCCCATCTAAAGTATTCCTATTTCATAAGCCACACAGGGTTGGCCTGAGAATCAGACAGCTTCACAGAATTAAGGGACCCTTGCTCATTTTCCTCGAGTTTTTGATAGTGATACTAGTAACAGGTCTTTTGTACATCTAGGTTTCAGGTACCTGAAATCAGTCCTAAAGACCAGGTACAAATCAAGGTGCAAATTCCAGTAGAAGCTGTTTGGCAAATGTCTTTTGTTTATTTTAGCAGTCTGGAGCTAAACACAAAGCCCTCCCCGGTCATCTTTGCTGTTGCTTGGCATAGGTCCCAGTTTCCACGAAGCCTTTAGCTAGGCTGAAGTTGGTGGACTAGTTTTCAGTGTGGTCCATCTCTGTCACTTCAGTGCAACTAACCCACGGAGAGTCAGAAAGCTTCTTTTTATTTGTACAGAGCTGAGGTAATTTTTTTAACTGCTTTCTAGCAATCAGCTTTTTATTTGCCTTAAAATAAGCTTTTAAGCAGTTACCTAGTGTTCACTTTACCTGTTTTCACATTTCCCAAGCCTTGTTTCAACCTGTCACACTTAAGTTGCATTTAGGGTGATTTCCAGCTGAAGTAGCTTCTATAAAATGCCTCATCATAACATCTCCTGTGTTGTAGAGGTGCTTTTACAAATGCAGGGTTATGCTAGGTTTCGGTTGTCAGGTTAACTCCTTGTTCACTACAGTTTGCATTTACTGTTGTTACTAAACTGTTCCAAGATATACTGCCTTGTATATATGTAACTGCTTTTCATTTTAATCATATTCTGTGTACTGTGTTATATTGTCAATCATTATGCTGCAGCTTTGACTTGGTATCCTGACCATATTGATTCCGAACAGTGGGTTTCTGCAAATGAAAATTCACTTGCATTGAAAAAACAAATTGTGTCCCATAGAAATCATTAGACCCAGTAATTCCATCGCATGGACAAGAAAATCCCCAAATAGTCTTATGAATAACACTGTGATTTTTAGAACAGTTGATATCCCTCACAACTGGGTTAATATTACCTCTCACTGGAAAAGAGCATTGTTCTGGCAAATGTGATGAACCATTTTTCATGATGCTATGATATTTTTCTGCCTAACTCCATGTGAAATGTTCCAGTCACATATGTGACTAATGACAGATTTTATTTTTCTATATTGGGTACACGTTTTATATACCAAATACAAATTATCATGAATAGCACATAACCAGCTTTTTCTTTGGGGTCTATATATGGTGTGTCCTTCAGCTTCTTGTACTGCAAATGCTCCATGGAAGACAGAGCAAGCTTAGTCTGGCAGGTAAAGGGAGATACAATAGAAACCAGGGCACAGGCCAGGATGTGTGGCTGTTTCCAATATCAGTTCTGACATCAATTTACTGTATAAAACCAGACAAGGCACTTCACTGTTTGGTGCCCCAGTTATCCCAGTCTTGTACTGAGCTAATGACTTCTGATAAAATGCTGTCAGATTGATGAATGAAAAATTGTGGTTACTCTATGATTCCTTACTATATCTGGCCCTTTCATGGTCATGTTTTAAGTGGATGATTATTCATTTTACTACAGATGATAACTAATTTGCCTCCTGTTAGAATTGATAGCTGTTAGGTTTACTTCCCACATTTCATATTTCACCAGTGTCTACTGCATACCATCATATGAAGGCAAGTAAGTCACTGATGAAACTTGAAATAGTTCTCAATCAAAGCTCTAATATTCTCCTTGGTGTCTGATAAGCAGCATGTTCTGATACGACAGAATCAGGAGAGATACAGCAGACAAGTTTTGTACAGCTGGTGAAAATCTGTGCAGCCTCGCCTCAAGTCCTGTGTGCAGTTTTGGGCACCAGAATATAAAAATGACATTAAGCTATTGAGGACCATCCAAAGGAGGGCCACGAGGATGGTGAAGGGTCTGGAGAGGAAGCTTTGTGAGGAACAGCTGAGTCTGTTCAGCCTGGAGGAGACTGAGGGGAGACCTCATTGCGGTGTAAACATGCTCACGAGAGGAAGCAGAGGGGCAGGTACTGATCTCTTCACTCTGGTGACCAGGGACAGGACCCAGAGGAATGGCCTGAAGCTGATGAGTCAGGGGAGGTTAAGGTTGGAGATATCAGGAAAAGGTTCTTCACTCAGAGGGTGGCTGGGCACTGGAACAGGCTCCCCAGGGAAGTGGTCACTGCTCCAAGCCTGTCTGAGTTCAAGAGATGTTTGGGCAACGCCCTCAGGTACATGGTGTGACTCTTGGGGATGGTGCTGTGCAGGACCAGGAGTTGGACTCGATGGGTCCCCTTTTGTAACTCAGTATATTCTATGATTCTAAAAAAAAAAAAAAAAAAAA
>VZSE01014389.1:1925163-1963189 GCA_013398275.1 Promerops cafer | reverse complement strand
AAAAAAAAAAAAAAAAAAAGAAAAAAATGTAAAAAAAAATTAAGTGGTTTCTAAATAATTATTATTTTTCTCTTGTTCCACTCTGAGGCTTACATGGTGACTACCAGTAAGCAGGAGATGGAAGGAGTATTGAGACTTCCTGGGATTGCTGGCAGGGACCAGAACAGAGTAGAAGTAAGTGGACAGCAGTTATATTGGAGTGAGGGAAAAGTCCAAGCTGACTATAGCAATAAAAAAGAAAACAAATTTCCTTGTATTGCAGGGAAGACAAGTCATATAATAAAGCTCTCCCATATTAATCACTTTCCCCTCTCTTACTAACAGAAGGAGAATTATGGGAATAAGCTGAACCTGTTTGCCAAACTCTCTTTGTAAATCCATTCTTTTTAAATGATTATGTGACCCAGGGAAACCAAATCACACCCATCAGGACTGGAGTGAGCAGTCTGAGATTTGTAAGTTTTAATATTTGTTTTGCTTTCTTTTAAAGACTCTGCTTTGTAGTCTTACTTGAATTACAATTTTAGTTTATATTCTAATCTAAAAAAAGCCTTAAGCTTCTCAGTGTTTGAGCTTCCCTGCTGTGGTTTCAGTGACCTGTGGCATTCCCCAAGCAGGTGAGGTGGTGCATTACAAGAGCCATAACCTCTTGCATCTTCTTGCAACCCTCAGTGCTCTAAGCAAAAGTTCACTTGTGAACTCTTGGAAAGCACAGAAGAAATCTGCTGCTGGAATCCTCACCTGCTCTGCTCAGGCTAACCATGTTAAGTATCTATCCATTGTATCTTAGTAACTCAAAACAGCTATTTAACAATAGAAGCAGCAAGCCCAAAATATTACCAAATGCCATCATAATCATATGCTTTGATCAATACCTGCTGTTGCTCCCCACATGGCGATTCCCCGTGCTCTTACGTGAACCTGGCTGTGGATGCAGACTGGGAGCATGATCAGAAGCAGTAAACATTGCATTTTTCAAACAGGCCATTGTGTCTAAGAGCAGCAATAGTGGTCGATTCACCAAGTCACAGCTGTGCAGTTGTACTGTATTATTTTTAGAATAAATAATACTTTCAGTCCAAGATACTTTTAGCATTAATTGACACCCTTTGGGGAATCAAAACTGTCAAGCAAGTTATGTAACAACTAACAAAGTTGCACTTTCTGTATATGAAATCAATATTTAAATAACTTATTTTTCTCCATTTGCTGTTCTTAAATGATGTAAGTAGCTGTAATATACCAGTACTCAATATGTCCTGCAGTTTGCTTCAACCCAAGAAAGCTGTGTATTGTAAAGAAAAAAACCAACAAAATATGAATGTGTAAAGATTATTGTGCTGTTTCATTTAGCAAAAAAAATGGTTGACAAAAGGGTTTTCCTGTGTATCAAAACTTGTCTATAATTATATGTCATACTGTTCATAGATAAAAAGTAAATAAATCTCCATGGTCTCTCTCTTTTTCTTTTCTGTTGTTTATAATTTTGCTAACAGATCCTCTTTTAATGCTTGAGTAGTGGTGCCCAGTGATGTAATTTTTTTGCTTATTTGTTTGGCCCTCTCCCTGTAGCATACCAAGCCTCTAGTTCCTCTCCTTGTAAGCATTTTCAACACATCTACAGCAGGAGAAAAAGGTTTAAAACAATTAAAATATTAAAAGCCCTGATAATTCAGGACTAGAAGCAGCTGTTAAATTATATGATGTGAATCAGCACTGTCCAAACTTTGTCTGTTGCATCCTGTGAATGTCCAGCTGCTGGGCTCAGCGAGATGTGTGTGAGCAGTCTCCCAGGTCTCCCTTTGGGAGCTTTACCACTTTGCAGTGGAATAATTAATAATTGGTGAACCCAGAGGAAGGGCCCATGAGTGCAGTGCTGTGGAGTTGTAGTTACAGCTCCTGCCTGCAAGAAGGGGTTTCAAACCTGGTTTGCAAATGCAGCTCTGCTTCGTTTGGCTGGTGAGGTGCTGTGACTCCTGAGCAATCAGGTAACATTTCCAGTCTGGAATAAGATGCCAGTGCCCAGGGTTTGTGGCAAAGGAGCCTTGGGACATGACTCTTGGCACTTCCTTCCAGCTCAGTTGAGTAACTTCTTGCTGACTGTTTTGCATTTGTTGGTCTGGTTAAATTTGCTGTGTAATTAATGGGTACGCTTAGCTGTCTAACAGCGTGCTGCCAGCTCCTCGCGGCAACAGCTTGAAGTTAATCCTTCATGGATTTAGCCCCGAGGAACGAGGGGGGGCTGTGTCTGCACGAGTTAACCGGAAGCTGAACTCAGGAAACGACATCAAGCAGAAAACAAAAGAATCTTTTGGGCTGGATCCAGACAGCTGAATCTTCGTCTCCCCGCGGGCCGCGCTCCCCTCGGAGCCGCCGGACGTGGCGAGCACTCGGCGGCAAAGAGGGAGCTGAGGCCTCTGCGGGGCCCTGAGGGCGCTCGGGCGGCAGAGGGCGCCGCGCCGCCGGGCCCCGCTGTTTCCAGGGGTCTCTCAAGTAACAAAACAGAAATAAAAACAAAACAAACACTGCACAACATGAAAAGCCAGGGCGCTTGCCGTTTCTGCAGCTGGAAGGAGTATTGCTTCCCTTCCAAGATTGCTGTGGTCCAGGATTGCGTTGGGAGCAGCTGAAACACAAAGCCCCCATCTATTGCTCTCAGCGTTTTGCTGCTGTGTTTGATCCAAATGTGTGCTAACCGCAGTAGCTGCTGCCAAAACCGAGCACCACCACCCCCCAACACATACATACCTATCCTTATTCTAAAAGTTCTCTTTCCACATGTGTTTGCACCAGAAGACGAGATGTGGGAGAAACGTGCTAAAAATTCTTGCTGTTAATACTTAGAAAAAGAAATTTTATGCCTGAGCGGAGGGTTCATGTGTAAGCCCACAGCAACATAAAAGCTATGAATGTAATGTTACTTGTACCACCAGAGCTACCTCAGGAATCCACTAAAGGATGATCCTTTGACATTCAGGAAGCAGTACAAAACAAATGGTGTGACTCTTGGGGATGGAGCTGTGCAGGGACGGGAGTTTGACTTGATGATCCTTGTGGGTCCCTTCCAACTCAGCATATTCTGTGATTCTATGATTCTTACTAGTTCTTAACCTTGCCCTTTTGCAGGCACTGCAGTCTTTCACAGCATAAATGGACATCATTATTTGTTTCCTTCAATTCTGCAACACAAGTAGTCTATGCTGAGCTTGTGTCTGCAGGAGTGTGCTTGCAGGTATACTGATACTGTTCAAGTCCTGACCCCAAAGCTCTGATATTACTGAGATTCTGTCATTTCCAGTGGGTTTGGGCCTCCAAGCAGAAGAATTTTTGCACATGTAAATGGACTTACTAATATTCTACACCAAAAAGACCCCAAGCCCTCTTTAAAAACCTTTCAGGAGAATTAGTATTCTTCTAAAAAGAGTCAGGCTAGAACAAAGCCATAGGTTTTATTTCAAAGGAATATTGTTTCTTGGCCTGCTGCAGTTGAAGTTCATGGAAAATACAGGTGCCTATGGTGAAACAGAAAGATCCCTGGTGGGATTAGCTGCTTCCAAGACTAGCCATGTTTGAGTAGGAGAAGAAGGCAAATTGGGATTACAGTTTCTTACTCCAAATGGTCTTGTTGTTATTGAATTTGGTTAAGTTCACCATCTCTGAGTCCTGCATAGCCTTGGAGGTTCTGGACTTGGCTCTCCCCAGGCAGATCCCATTCCAGGTAGGCAGAGCCCTTTGCACCCCTGATAAGTTCTACATTCCTTATGCTACTATGCATCTGCTATTCTGAAATTCCCACAAGTTGCCTTTTTTCATTTAGCCACAAATTGCATACGCAGATGTGCAAGTTCGTGAAAACAAGACTGGTGTTTATGTCCACAAATCCTGTCTTAAGGGGATACCCTTGTGAATTAGACTATAAATCTACTGCTTTTTTTTTTTTTTTTTTCCTCTCTTTGGCTCCATTGACTCCTATGGTAATGAATATGTACTCACCAGGTACTAAAAATGGGAGTTACAATTTAATTTTTCTTTTTTATGTTTTACTGAAGCATGACTAAGCTGTTACCTAATACTAGCACTCACTTTTAAAGTTCTGATTTAAGTGGCTCCCTTTGCACTTAGCCAAACAAACAAAACAAAAACCAACCATTTCTCTGTCTCGAAGAGTGGAACTGGACTGTGACTCTGGCAAGTTCAATGTTGATTAAAAAACCTGTATAATTCCACCTCAACCCTGTGGTGAGCTGTTCCTGTACAGCACTAGGAGTGTGACAGTAGCCTGTCTTCCATTCTGATGTCCAGAGTCCCCACTGGAACAAGCTTGGTAGTGAGAGCTAAGGTTAGCTCAACTTGCGAGTGTGTTCAGGTCCTAGCAATCCTACAAAGCCAAAAAATAAATGAATTTGCAATCCTGCCGACCACCTACTATACCCTGAGGTGTGAGCAATTTTATACCTGGCACTGGCTATGTGAAAGCAAGATTAGTGATGCTCCTGAGCACACTGAGACTACAGGCAAGCACTACATCCTTTTTGTTTTCTTTTAGCAGCACTGAATTGCCTGCCATCCAGAGGAGCTGCTGCATGAGTCAGGCCACATTTGCTGATAGTGAGAAGCAGGATTGCCCCACTCCTGCCTCTCTCTGCGATCAGCTCTGCTGCTGTTACAGAGCAGCACAGGCTGCACTTCGCATGAATACCAAAGCATGAGCATCATAGAAGCATAGAAGGTGTTTTGGATTTGGAGCAGTGCAATTTCTGGAGAGCAGAAGAATGGCTTAGATCAATTCAATTACACAGAAAAGCGCTTCTGTGCTTAATAAAGTCATCTAATGAAGTGAGAGATGGGAGGCTCTCTCAATTCATTAAACCACTTCGTTTTGAAAGAGACTTTTTTTTGGATTTAGAACATGCCTTGGGACCAACTGCTGCCTTCTCAGTTTTGTCTCCTCAGCCTGATGACAAAGTAAGGAAAGGCTTCAGGCTGCTTTCTAACACATGTGAGCATGAGTCAAAAATTTGCTTTTTGGCCCATAGGAAACCTCTGGAAGGCATTCAAAAACTTGATTGTTTTCTTTTTTCTTTTGTGTCTCTTTTAGCAATTTCATCAGTTGTGTTTTGCTTCAGGAATATGGAAGGCTTCTACCTGAGTCTCTGAGAATTCATGGAAATTCACATCACAAGCAATGGTCCAAGCTTCCACGCAATGCCTGTCTATGTGCAGATATGTCTCCCCTGGAGCTGACAGGTGTCTGCAACGCAGTGTTTAACCTTGCAGGCAAAGCTTCAGAGTTGTTTCATGCCCAGGAACACATAAACAAATTTATCTATGCTTGTCTGCATACACAGTAAACCAAGATTCAGCCTCACTCCTTGCATCCTTGTGAGCTGCATCCTGCTGCCTTCTCCTGTCATGTTAACGTGTTTGGCTTGTGAGAAGACCGAAGCCAAGGTTTTGTCAAGTTATGGTCATTGTCTGGTGCTCACTTAGGAGTTTGCACAAGCAAAAGTGGCTTGTGATGCCTTGTGCAAGCAGCCTAAGAGTCATAAGTGGCCTTGGGAAAACACAGTTAACATGACACTGATCTGGTGAGTACCTCCTCAGGGCCTCACGAAGATCCTGGGTTCAACACAGAAAAGGGGGCAGGAAAACAAACCAGTGAGCTGGAGACCCTCCATGGTGGTGACTATTTCTGCTCCTTTTTCTGGGTGTATCTACTTGGCTGAGAACTTCTGTAAAGTTCTGTGAATTCAAGATGCTATTTGGAGAAGAGAAACTCAATTCAATCAGGTAATTGAGAGAGCATCCATACCAGATGCACTCTTTAATTCTGAGAAATACTGCTTTTACAGGGAGCATTGAGTCCTGAAGCACAAGCAGTGAAAGGCCCTGGAAAGCAGGAAGCATTAGGGGCTAACAGTGAAATCCTGCAGATGTTGTCTTCTTGATGTAAGTGACGTAAGTCTAGATAAATCCTACTTAGCAAGAACTGCAAAGATCTGTCAGGTTGCACCCTGAAGCTTGTGCAAAGTTTTCACAGTGCCAGACTAGGAAACATTTGATTTCTCTTACTTGTTTTCAGTTATTTCCAATATCAGCCCCAAAGGGTTCCTTACCTCTGTTTAATCTGCATGTGCTGTGGAAATAAAATTTACAGTCTGTGCCTCTCTTCTTCCTTTGTGCCCCCTCCCAAGGCGTGCCTGAACTGCCCAAGCATGGCAGTCCCTCCAAGCAGCCAAAGTGAAAATCCGTCTCTCTAGCATTCCTGGCATGTATTTGCTCTGGCTGCATGAAGGGCACAGGAGGAAGGAAAAGGGATCAGCCAGCTCATGGAAGAGCTGAGGTGGTAATGAGGCTTACTGGGAGAGACAGGAGGGAAAGAAGGAACGGCTGGATGAAGAAATTCAGGGAAAGCTGATGAATGTCTGAAAAACAAGAGCAGTATTTCTTACCTTCTGGGAATATAGGGCTCTGACATTCTCAGGCGTCTACATTTGGTGTGAATTAGGCAAGGTTGTGCCTTGCCTTATTATGCATTTAATAAGGTAGTTTAAGGCATTTTTGAAGGAGAACCACCTTAAAAATATATGAAGAATTTAAGGACAAGAAGAAAGTTCTGCTTTATTTCCACTTGTGGGACCTACATGCTGTTCTCCCCCAGGAGAGGCATCTCTTGGCTCAGGACAATTGCCATTGGACAAGGTGAGACATCAGGCTCTTCCCGTGGGCCGCTGTTCTATGTTTCTGTGCTGTTCCGAGCAGGCTGTGGCTAACTCTGAATCGCAGCATCCAATTCATCCTCCCTCACACGTAGCAGTGGGAACATAAAACAGATTGTTAGTTTTCCCAGACATATCATTTCTGCTCGCTGGCTTAACCTGTAAAGGAAGCAGCTGCTACAAGGTTTGTCACCACCTTTGCATCAATTACATCTAAAACCCAAGGCCTTTTTAAAAACCAACCAGACAAAACCCAAATGATGACAGCAGACCAAATAATCAGCTCCACACTTGTTGCTAGTGAGCCAATTAACAAAAAAACAGTGTAAGCCTCTCTGAGGCACATTTGCACAGGAACTCTGCCACTTGCTGCCATTATCTCCATCCCATGGAAACCTGCAATTTCCTTCAAGCTCCAGCTTGATTTAAGGTGGAGTACAAATAGTAATTGATGGCTGGTGCAAGGTTCTGAAAATGTAAACTGTTCTGCAGGGCTGCTGCTTTCATCTCTGTTACACAAGGGTCAAATATTTGACAAAGGGCCATTTTTTCCCCTATCAGTCCATACTTCTAGAAATCACAAAACTTCAAAACAAATGCATAAATGAAGTGATGAAGAAAGCCTATGAGGACTCAGAAATATTAGCAAAATACTCTTGAATCTCTATCGATTCGCTGCCTTCCCTTGACTTTGTTGCTTACTGACTTGTCACTCTTTTCCACAGAAGGGTGTGTCCTACCTCTCTCCAGGTAACCTCGCTGGAATATGGGTCTCCCTGCCTGTGCAGCCCTGAGCTGGGGCACAGCCATTGGATGATGAGGAGCACTTCAGCTATCCTTGTGTCATGCCATGCACAGCTGGGGCCAACCCCCCTGATCTCCCTTCTGGTGCCCCTAAATCCATACCTCCCCTAGCTCCCTGCTCTGAGGGAAATACCATCACTTAACCTCCCCAACCCCTACTGAAGGCTCTGGTGGCCTGGGCATGTGGGACAGGTGAGTAGCCAGGCTGGCAGCTGAGGCAGTGTCTGTGCCAAATCTGACATATTCTGTGGGTTTGATCTTGCAGTCACAACCCCAGAAATGTCCCTAGAGTAATGTGAATGAGCAGGCAAGGCACAGACACTCTTGTGACACACAGCTACCTTCTGGAGAGAGGGTCAGTCAGAAGGGAGAGAATTCAGGGATTTCTGTGCAATCTTTTCTTAAGCACCGGAAATACAACACTCCAAGAGCAATTAAACTTCCAAATTAGAAGATACCAAAATTTACAATTTTACCTCCCAACTCTTCTAAAAGTCCATGTAAGAGGCATAACTAAAACAACAAGCAGCCACTAAAGACATTAAAATTGTGCCCTGCTCTGAAAGGCCATTTCCACATTCACTTCTCAAGTCTTGTTTGTTCTGGTGTTGTCTCATGCTGACCAACAATATAATGAAGCACTACTTGAATTATTCACTTGGATAAAGTTTTCAGTCCAAAGTTGGACTTAGAATATATAACTAAAGCCCCCACAGACTTGTATACAGAGAAGGATCTCCACATGACTGTTTTATTGGCCAAGTGCTGGATTGCCATCTACTGGAGAGTAAAGAAATAAAATCCAATAAACAGCTATTTCATAGTGAGGGAACTATATTGTCTGCATTTTTGGCTTTAACTTTCCCTGCTTCTGTACAATTAATACAAGTCTGTGATGGCCTATAAAGTTTTTTCTCCCTTATGGTAAGCAGCTTCTGGTCTTCACTATCTTCAAAGTTAGACTGCATAAATATTACTTTTAAAATGAAGCACTTTAAAAGTTTTTAAAAAGGTTTCTTCAAAATGAGCATATATGCTCCATTTAAGCTGGAATTACAGGATAAGCAGCAAGTAAAAATGTTGCTAAAGATTAAAGTTTTCTTAGTTCTGATCTACTGTATTTGTGTGGCCTTTGTTTTCTTAAAGTTGTAAGAATGGTTATTGGACAGCTAAATAGCATTCCTACTGCTGGAGATAAAACTACTGCTGGCAGAATTTATGCCAAAGACAAATTAAAGTGAAACATTTAAAACTTTCTCCCTCTATCTCCTTTTTTCTGTGCAATGAATCTGTGTATTTAAGCCTATTAATATACAGTAATCTCTTGCTGCCTTCCATTTACTTTTTTTAAAGACTATAAAGCTCAATGCTCTTAGAAGGTAGAGAAAAGAACAGTTACAGTTTGTGGTACAGCCTTAATTCACCCTACCTAGTGCCCTACAACTGCCTTGACGAGCTGAATGTTCTTCCTATAGGATGCTCCTCTCATTCATTGCAGAACTTGATCCTGTCCAGGTGGCAGATTTAAAAGAACGGGGAAAAAATAAGTCTGTAGGACTGTGGACTACCTTACTGAGGAAGCTTGGGGCAGATATCAAATGAGGCAGGTAAGTACAGTAAGAGAAAGAATGGTTTCATGGCTGTGTCAGTTGAGGCTGGTTTGAGTCATACTTGTAACAGAAAATAGGAAAAAAAACCCAGATACTTTGTTTAAAAAGACAGATGAAGATTACTGAAAAGTTGGCTGTCTTTCAAGAGGAATGAGCTCCAGCCACCACAGCTCTTCTGAGTCCTTCTGGGCGCCCACATGCCTGCCTCCTGCACATCTTTCCTCCTGCCTGTCCTTTGATGATCCTGTGTTTTCACTCCCTCTTTTCTCCTCATTGCCTCTCCTTGCTTACCTTGTCATTAGATCATCTGTTGAGGTGCTTGTTCCAGTCTGTTCCTCTCTGCTGAACACCACAGCCGTGAGTGTTTCACTCAAGACAACTCACTCAGCTGGTGCTGCGGGAGAAACGCATTTTGGGGACCATCCCATCCAGATCCTGCAGCGTTACGGCAAATCTGTTGAACAGATTCATATGGTGCACAGTGGCTGCAGCCAGCATTAAGACTCGCTTTGAGCTGGACCATTTTCAGTGCAAAATAAATTAAATCTTCTCATCGTTTAGCTGTTACATTTTAGCAAGTCAGCAAACTGCAAGGATGAGAGCCAGGCTCAATAGCTGTGATCCTAAAGCAATGAGATAGCAAGTGCTCAGTGGCAGAAGAGGAAAAAGTACAGTTAAGGGATTATTGTTATTGTTGCTACTATACAATTTTCCCTATTTTTTTTTTAAATGGTTGAATGAATTTTCTTTCAGGAGGAAACAGATCAGTCTGCAGCTTAACTATTGAAGTCCAGCCTCCCAGGACTGGACGCTAATATGTATTAGAATGGTGTTTATCCCATTAATTTGGAGATTTCTCTTTAAGAAGTAAGTACACCTCTCCTACTCTCCTTTCCTTGAAAACAAAGCACATTTTATTCTCTGCATCTCATACTGGTGTGCTGCACCTGTCTGAAGAAAATCTGCAACACCATCTGACTTTTGCAGCAACCCTTAAGATGGGTAAATCTCAGTCTTGAGCAATGTATGACTGAAAGGAAAAAAAAAACAAATCAGTTTGCTATTAGTGCAGTTATCCTCCAAGCTCCAAGTCAGGTGACCGGTCTATTGGCTCAATTTTCTGTGCAGCAGTTTGGATATTTTTCCATTTTGATGAGACTGTATTTCTTGAAAACAGAGACAAAAAGCCGAACAGGGTGGGGAGCTGGGGAGGTTTCCAAGCAGCTCTGAGAGACAGCGTGGAAGAGACAGAAATGTTATAAGTAATAGTGTATTTCTTTTTTCCAATAACATTTCTGAGTGGCATCAAAACAACAAAACAAAAAATGATCTGCAATTCACTGTCCTGTCATTCAATAACATTTCACAGAGCTCTGTGCCAAGCTCTTTTATTTGCTTCTTGTGGCTCCTACAAGAATCAGGAACATGTTAGCCAGCCATGTACGCCCACTGTGCCACCACCTGTGCCACTTGAGTGTCTCTCTCCAGCCCAGGTGTGCAGGCCAGGGCTGGCACAGCTGGCAGCCCAGTCAGAGCCCCATAAGCCACCAGGTTTGATGGGAAGGTGCAAAACTGAGCAAAGTCCTGTGTCTGCTGGAGCACTTCCTTGTCCTCAGATCTAGAATCTGGGCTTAACAGCAAATTTGCACTGTCTTGATTTTGTGTCTTGCTGCAGGGGCTACTTTCTATTTGTCTGAAAATGAGTGTTTATGTTGTCCTTGCCTCATCCTGAGTCAGCTCATACCTCTCTCTGCGGTAGAGATGGGAAAGCAATTCACCTGGATAGCCAGCTGTGCCTTGCAGAAGCTGAAGTATCTCACAGAAGTGCCAACAGAAGAGGGCTGTGAACTACTTTTTGCAAAACCTTTTAATTGCCTTATTCAGAGACTGCAGCCAAGCCTACGTATCATTCTTTTAAGTTTTGTTACTTTCTCTTTACAGCAACAAAACATACTGATATTCTTCTAGATAATTCCATGGGCTGCCCTGAACTAAGGCACTTCTTTCTCCCATCCTGATCCATAAAAATGGTAAACCAATCTATTGCTGGCACTGGTGTCATAATGAAGCCTAGCATATATCTTGATATAATTACCTAAGCATGGGTTTGTGGATTTGTTTATTTATTCTGTGCATCCTTTGTCTTCTTGAGGACATGAAGACAGACTTTTCCCACCTAAAATATGCACATTCAGCCTTCATGTACAAATAGTGCTTCCCTGTAGCTATCCTCCTCTAAATCTTCCAGGGGCTCCAATGACCCTACCCACTTTCTTTTTGGCTACTAAGGCTACTGTCATTAACCCTGCACTCAGTACTTTCACTCCAAAGTATTAACCCTATTTTAGCCTCAACTGTCTTAAAAATTAACCCCATGAAGTTCCTACCCCTGATATCTGCCCCTTTGCTTCCCCACTCATAGCACTACCATGCAGGCTGCCCCTGCCTTCCTCATGCCTCTGGAGGGCTTCCTTTCTCAGAGGGAAATGTGCTTTGGGCAAACCTTGCTCTGTGCTAGGGCAAATCTAGGACTTGGTACAACTGGAAGAGCCCAAGAGGACATTTCTGGGCTTGCTGTAAGGCAAGTGAGGCAGTGAGGACATTGTTCTTTCAGTTGTCTGAGTTAATAATATTTAACTGAGTAACTTTCTTCCTAACTTAAAAGCTGTGGAGTTTGCATTTTTATCTACGTCTTACCTACATTGAGGTCCCTGCTATCCCAGAAAATGTTGTGTCAGAATTGGATACAGCACAGGATGAGAGTAGGGATGGTCAGTGCAGCATAGCTTTCCTACGAAGAGAGACTAAAGAGCCCTGAAGTCTGAATGGAGAGACTGATGCAGAATGGGATGAAGAGCAGTGAAGTGATGATGACCATGGAAAATGTGAATGGAGAACAGTTTGCTCAGGGTCTTCACAATGCAGTGAACAACTGATATCTAAATCAGTGAAAGGAAACAATGGTTCATGACTGTGTAGTTACATTGCGGTGGTGTTTACAGCACATTGCTTCAGAAACCACAAGAATTAATAAATTGAGGAGATTAAGTGGAATTAAACTTTGTATATGGCTGCTAAAATGATTATGATGTGAGTGCAGGCTTTACATCAGGACATACTTAAACCACAGAGAGCTGGAAGAATGTACAGGGGAAAAGGTTTCATACTCTTTCCACAAACATAGTTAAGATGCATCTGAAGGAAAGATACTGGGATGAATAAATCCTTAGTCTGACCTAACACAACTGTTCGGATGTTAATGAATCTGGGAGACTTTCTGGAAGTCTGGAAGGTACAGCTTGTGCTTCTTTCCTTGTATCTCATTTTTTCTGTAGTTAGGACCAGTGATAACAACATGGATTTAGCCACAGTGGTCAAATATTAGGTTACTTTTCTTTTTCCTAAGAGCAATCTGTAGTACCTCAACCCCCAGTTTAATTGTCCAGAACCCTGTAAGAATTGAAATCGAATAGGAGAGGGCCTTTCCATTAAAAACTGAGCAGCTCACTACTGTGTTACCCTACAGGATGTCTCAAACTTCAACAGTTGCCAACAGCAGCAGCTGAAGGATGATCTCTCCTGGCTGACACTCCATTTTCATACACAATTTATGGTGCTTAGTGTTAATATATGGCCATAAACAGATGCTGCTTTTCTCCTTGTATGTGATAATGAAGCTTGTGACAAAGCCACAAGTACCTGATGAGAAGGAAAGGAAGCAGAAGTGTTTTCATTGTAAGGGTCACCTCACCACAGGGAGACTTTTGTGAATTAAGCACCTGCACAGTGGGTGACATAAATGGGGCTCAGATGCTGTCTTTGACCTCCCGCCCTTTCCTTCCTGCTTTCCACTAATGCCTCACAAAGTGGGAAACAGAGAAACTATCCATGCCATTTAGTCCAGACAAATCCCAGATATCTACTTTCTCACTGTTATTCCAATTACTAATTTTTCAGGGTAGAAGCAATTGAGAAACAACCACAGCAGACACGGCCAGACATCTAACACCTCTCTGGGAGAGGCTGGGGGCTGCCACAGCTTGGAGGAGGAAACCTGATGGAGCATCCTCAGCGTTGGCACCCAGCCCACAGCGTTCACTGGCCCCTTCTCTAGCAAGTCCTCCTGGCACATGTTCCTCCAGGCTCTGCTCTGCCGCCATTCCCGACAAATAAACGGCTCTTTGCAGCCCAAAAAAGCCCACGCTCACCACCCACAGACTCCTGCACACTGGAGTCCACTCCCTGCTGTTGTTTCCTACAGGGAAGTGGCTAAAAACCCCTCCGCCGGTGCCACGTTTTTCCACGAAAAGGGGCTGTTGTGATTAAGTCTGTGCGCACGAGGGAGGTTTCCAAGCTTGAGCAATCCATCTGGCAGCAGCCCGCACCGCTATAAGATTGTTCCCGCAGTACAGGACCCAGAGCTGATTTAATGGCATTAGTCACCACCAGCAGCACCGCTGATCTTGGACCCAGAGTGCTGGCTGGCCAGCAAGCCTCATGGTTATTTTGTTTGCTTGACCTTTCCAGTGGTCCAGACCCCTCGAGGAGCTGAAGAATGCTTCATCCCCCACTCTCGCCTCTGAAACGAAGAGCGGCCAAGGCCAAGTGTTAGGATAAATATCAGGATGCACAGGCTGAGTAATGGTTCATCTTCACGAGGGGAAAGTTTGCCTCTTACTGACTGACTTTAAAGAAACCAGTTTTAGAATAGTGATTGAATTTGATGGGAAAGAAGGAAATGGAGCTGGCTAATGTTTATTGTTCTGAGGATCATTAAATATTTCTTTATTTTGTTTATTAGCTGTGAGATTTCTTTATAGGCAAATAAATTCACAGATCTGTAGAACAGAACCAAAACCTGACATTTAGAGCCAGATTCAAGTTTTCCCAAAATTTGTGAGTGTTCAACTCATTACCCACTGATTTAAGCAGGAGATAAGGAAAGAAGCTGAAAAAGTTGTGTCCTGGGAGAAAGTTTGGAAAGTCCAGCAGGCAGCAGTCTCTTTCAGGTAGATCATTCAAAGATACATACTGTGTATCTAATATGTTACTTGCTGTGATTCCTAACACGGTAGACAAAGCGTTGCACAATTTTAAGTAAGTCTCCAAAAAATACATCTAAAAAGCTGTTTACTGCCAGACCATTATTTTTTTAACCTCTTAAGCCAAACTCTCTCATTCTGCACAGCATCTGGGGAGGAAATTATTGCTCAAGCTGCCAATGTCAAGATAGATGCCAGACAAACTTAGCTGCCTAGCAGTGATTTCTCATTCATTGCTGTCTGAACAGCAAACTCATCCTGGAGTCCTGTGCTCCTCAACTTCCAGGAAAGCACTTGTCAGAGCTGAGCTGACACAAGAATTTGTACATAAGGAGCCATAACACAACTTGCTTTAATTTGGGGGGATTTACTCATCTCATCAGCTGGGTTACTGCCACATGGCAGGTTTAAAATTGAGACAAAACTAGAAGAAATTTATACCAAATTATCTATAAAACTGTGATACTAACACACAAGTCATATAGAAATAAGGATAAAAATAGATAAAATTTATTAAATGTTACCTGGTATTATGCAACTCCATACCCTATGGAGTTTGAAAGACGACCAGAAAACCCATAAATCTGATAGCCCCAAACAGGCTAAGACAAGAATCAGATCTCTGTTTAAATAATATTTTTCTCACAATATCTTGGTAAATTCTGACAATTTATTATTTTAAAAAGATCCCACACCACTGAATTTTGAGGATGACAATGATGATCTAAATGTGCTAGTGGGATATTTGTTCTTACTTCAACAATGAGATCATAAACTGATGTTTCCAAAGTAGGACTAGTTACCCCTTGGGTTAAGGCTGCTCTTAGCTGGAAATACTTTACTGTTTGAAACTTCCTGATTAACACTTCTAGTGATTCTGTAAATAGCTGGGGAGGAAAACCTCTGTGCTCAGATAAAAGACATTTGTGGATTTGCTGTTGGAGATGTGCAGTTCCCAGAGCAGCATCACTAAGTGATCCTCATGAAGCAAAGGAGATGACTGTGAAAATGATGCCTGCAGTCACACAGGGAGAGAGAGGGACAAACAGACTCACATGCAGACCCTGGCTCTGGAGGTCAGTTAGTACTCTGGCAGACTATCCAGTGAAATTTTTAATAGGAAGAAAGATAACATTTAAATTCCTCCAGATTTGTTTTTGCTCGGTTTTACTCTAACCAAGGAGTCAGGGCAAGCAGCTGTGTTTTCAAAATTCACATTTTTATAGTATGAAATTTCTTCACACTATATAATTGCTTCAGTCTTAGGGGAGGGGAAGGAGCTGAGGTTGGGTTTTAGCAGAAAGGTAACTTTTCAGACTTAACTTCTTTTAGCTAACTAAAACATGATAACTTTTATTCCTGAACTGCCACATAAAAAGATATGGTATGGCTCTGTCCCAGCTTCTGAGGCTAAGAGCTCCAACTCCAGCTCCACTCTGAAATGTTACTCTGTAAAAAAAATACATCCATATTTATTGGTTCTAAGTCACTCAAACCTCAGATCTGCTCACTTAAAAATTAAAAAAAAAAAAGAGTTTTTTCTAGCTGCTGGTGCTTAAACTGCACCTGGCTCACAAATCAACTCTCACAGGCTTCAGCTGTACCTTCACTGTGCCTCTGAGGCATCTCAGTGGGACGGGATTATGGATGAGGCAGTCAGTGCCAGGAGGAACACAGCCTGTCTTTCACAGCCCTGAGAGGGTCTGCAGGGCTGGCAGTCCTATAAAACAGCTTTTTTTAGTCATGAGCTGAATGCATTCAATCTGATGGTCAGCTGAAACATTCTGGAATTCACACGAGATTGTGCCAAATACCCCAAGAGCCGAGGTGAGTGGTGGTACATGTTCATCAGGTAGTTAATGGAAAAGGTCACTATTCTCCCTTTGATGAGCTGGGCCGGCTCCCTCACACCCCCTCTGGCTCTCTCCAACATGCCTCCCAGCAGAGACAGAGCAGTTATGTTACACGAGCCACAAAGTCCTGCTGGAGGGAAGAAATGTCTCCATGGGCAGGCAATTTAAGTGACACTATTTACTTTTTTAAAACGTGGTTTTGTGAACTTATAATGGGAAATCATCTCAGAACACAGATCTCTCACAGCTTTCTAGTGCACCAGGGAAAGGTGAGGACCCCACAGGACACGGTGGCTCTCAGGGAAGGAGCTGAGCCTGTGGCCAAAGCCATAAGGAGGATCTACTATCCAGGGAGCCACCAGCCTCACCCTAATGCCAGCAACCACCAGGCCTATCTGCAGGAAATGCTTGGGCCCTGCTGCTGGAGATGCTGGGAGTTACTAAAATATACGTGGGGAATGCCAAGCCCATGCTGGGTGCAGAGGGGAGCAGGGATCAGCAAGGACAAAGGCTGAGGCAGGTTCCAGGAGCCAAGCTGACACCACAAGCACAGCAGCACCGGGAGCTGGGCTGGGCTCAGTTGAAAAAGGAAAAAAAAAAAAAAAAAAAAAAAAAAAAAAAAAAAAAAAAAAAAAAAAAAAAAAAAAAAAAAAAAAAAAAAAAGGGAAAAAAAAAACCGGGCGGGAATAAGTGCTAATTAGCTCTTGTTTGCAGGGAGGTTGAGGGCTTGGTCAGGCTGGCAGGGTGCTCTCTGAACTGGTTTTGCCGAGGTAAGCTCTGTGCTGATTGTTAAGCCCATGGCTTAGCCCAGGGCAGGTACTGTGCAGTGGGGTCTCTGCTCTGGGGAGGGTGAACAGGTTTTAAGGTCTTTTAGCTTTAGTTATAAGCTTTCACTGCAGTTTAACTCCTACTGGTTGCCCAAGCATTGGTGGAGTTCTTTTAGCCTGTTTTCCTTTTCCATGTGTTATATTTCTCTTTTGTTATTCTTTGAATGATTTCTTTTTCTTGTCTATGCTCTCTCCTACAAGGTTTTACCTTCCAGATCTGCTTTGCCCCTTCAGGAACATTGCATTTTTTCTCTCTCATTATGTATGTGTGATTCTGCCTATAACTAATAATAGGGTTCAGCACTTTGCCACACGAGGTCATTTTCCTTGCATTACAAACGTTATAAATGTCCTATTCTGACCTGTTTTGATCTGTGCTCTCACTTAGCAGGCTGATAAGAAACTATTTTGCTGAATAACTGCCCATATATTTTCAAGCAGTCCATTTTAGAGAGGAAAAAATTTGGCAGCTGCTTAATTTATTAAATCAATGTCAGTGCAATTATGCTTTCAAATGGGTGAAGTCTTTTGTTGAAGGGAGCCATATCTGCCTAGTATAGGCCATTAAAGTCATTACAAATTGTTTTTAAGTGTCAGAACCACGGTAAAGAATCGCTGTGTGACTACTAAATGCATTGTCATCTTCAAGCTATAGGAACTAAACCATCCTCTACCCCTTTAGGAAGGAAGGTATCATTTATCAGCCACTACATCTTCAGCATGTAAGAGTTTAAGATGGCCTCTGGTGCTGCAAGTACATGTTCTGCACAATGCTGAACCAGGAGGGAGTTATTTCAATTTTATTTTGAGGTTAAGGCACATCTAAACCTTTATTGGGGGTCCTAAGAATACACATATATGTATATTGTTTCTAAGTCACTTAAATCTCAGTAAACACAGTTATACTTAAAACAACAAAAATAATTTTGGAAGAAGTAGTAGAAGGCAGAGACTAAGTAGGATATTTCACAGCACTAAAGAAAATTAATGCCTTCTAATTAGGATAAAATATGTGGCTGTGAGCTGTGTGGGACCAGCCTCCCATTTAACCTCACCAATGGCACAAAGGAGAAGAGGTTGAGTTCCCACTAGCTGGTGCTGGCACTGTGTGCTATGGAAATTAGAGGGAGGCTTTTTCAAAAGAGGGGCGAAATGAATGTCACAAAATGGATGAATACTACACTCCTTGCTAGTTTTGTTTTATTATTGTTGTAGCTCCAGGGAGCACAAGACCATTGACTTCAGCCTGACCCGAGCTATTGGTGGCTGTAATTTCTACCATCCCTTATTTTAGGAAGATTTACCAGAGCATCATTTATCGAAGTGACAGCACTTCGACAGAAAACAGATGATGATGGGTTACCTGTGGGAATTACTTCTCCTGTATGTAGTGGTGTTGGAGGGTAATATCTGCCAGGTAGCTGGCAGCTGCAGAAATCCAGTGAGAGCAGAGGGACTAAAGAAACTAACCTTCATTCCACTCTTCGTGCCCTGCAACAGCTTGACTTTAGGTGGACAGCTGTGGGACTAGTATAGAAAACATGCTGTTTGCATTGCCCATACAGTGACAAGCTTAAACACCACATTTCCTGAAACAAGAGGCTGGGATGTAAGAAGGAGAAGGGGGACAACTGTAGCTTTCTCCCACACAGAGGTATCAGCACTGCACACTCACTCTGTTTCCTTCTGCTGCACTGATTGTATTTCCAAAGCTCTCCAGCAAATCCACTCATCCAGTGCCATCTACATTTACCATTTCACAAAAACATCTGTCAAGGTCTGACTAAAACCGAAACATGCTGCTTGTCAAGACCCAGTCTAGGGTATCAAAGGATCAGGCTGGTAGAGCCAGAATGCTCTCTGGAGATGGGTAGAGGTTTTCGGGGATGGAGCTGCATCCAGTTTCAATGTCTGCCAGCACTCACAGATGCTCTCCCCACCAACAGGCAATCCTTGCTTGTGCTGCCAACCACCTGGCTAGACAACACCTCAGCTGCTCCACTGACACCCCCTCA
The DNA here is from genome assembly GCA_013398275.1 of Promerops cafer. Taxonomy (NCBI): domain Eukaryota; kingdom Metazoa; phylum Chordata; class Aves; order Passeriformes; family Nectariniidae; genus Promerops; species Promerops cafer. Next base: position 1,944,319 of record VZSE01014389.1, on the reverse strand, counting down.
TGTAGCACCACACACCCCCATCCTGCCTGCCAGCCTTCTTTGGGATATGCTCAACAGCTTGCGTGTTGAGAACGTACTTACCATGTTTTAAGAAAAGAGTTCTTTAAAAATAGAAAACAGGTGTCTACTCCCCCCCTCAAGTCTCTCCTAAATAAGCATGTTGAGTAAACAACTGTGAAAATGATGCTCTCTTCTCCCCTTGCTTTCAACTCTATCAGGCATCTTTAAAATTTGGTCTGGTCAAAAAAAAACAGAAGTGGTAAAGGTTTCTTTCCCACCTCACAAAAGTGCAGTCTTCTGCTGGCAACCAACAAGATCATGCATCTGTTGCTTGTCATTGTGTTTCATGGACTTGGGACATTTCAAGCACCACTTTTTATGGAATGTGGAATAGACACAGTGAGTTTTCTGTATCACACTGAAGATTTGAGACGCACCTACAGTAAGCCAACAAACAACAGCTTTTGTTCAGTTATTTCCATGGATGAGTATTTTATTAATCTTCTGTATTGTGAAAAAAACCTGCTTTCATTGGAATACAGAAGGCATGTAACATTCTTCTAGTATTAAGATATGAAACATGCATATCTTGGCTTGGAGTTTGTTGAATCTTACCGCAGGACTTATGCTTGGCAGTGTTTTGAGGCTAGGGTTTTTCTGTTCCTGTTTTTTTCTTAAGTGGACACATTAGCATAGAAGGGCCTAACCTCAGGGAGGAGAGACTGTGGTAATGTCTAGGAGCTGGTGGGTATCCATGTGAATAACTGGGTCTTTTCTAGTGCAATTCATGGCCTTCCCCTTCTACCAGGTCCTGACAGAAGAATTAAGAGGCCGTGTTTATGTGCCATCGTGCTACCTGTGCCGTCTGTGATTTCTGAACACAGCTACCTCTACCCTACCCCAAGAAAGACTGGTGTGATGAAAAACACAGGTAATAGTGGGAGCATTTTGCACAAGCAGGAATGCAGGAGTCAGGTTTGGGATATGGCTGCCACTGAAGTGTGAGTGAGGACCATACAAGTGGGCACACTGGTGCTTAGCCTGGCTCCATGGCTGAGGTGCAGAGCTGCTCAGGTTGCTCTATGCTTCACAGCTGTGACATCCCCAGAGAGCTCACCTACTGCAGCACTCAGCATCCCACCCTCTCCAGAGAGTCACACCATGCTCTGCACCACAGCAGGAGCCTCTGCAGAGCTGGGCAGCTGAGCAAAGCAAAGCACAGCAAAGGTGTCCAGTGACAGGGCACTGGGCGTAAGAGATCCTGGCTGGGTTCTGACCTGAGCTGCTGGGTTGTCTCTGTGTCATGCTCCCAAGTCTCTGCTGTGCTGGTAACTTCTTAGCCCAAGACTCCAGCCCAGAGCCTCCCCAAACAGGAGAAAGAAGAGGTGCAGAGACAGACTCCAAAACCACATTAGGATCCTCTGAGAGAAGGTCCTGCATGAACCTACTCAGATATATTGTTTATTAAATGTGCTCTGGAAAAATCTGCAAAGTATGTGTCACTTGTATCAAATAATGCTGAATACCATGGAGGTTGCAGAGTTTTGTACATGGCACAGGAGTAGTGCCAGATTCAAAGATAGATTCAGGAGGCATTCAGCAAGACCAACACAAAGATTGATTGTTGGATTTCTTTTTCTCCCAGTGGAAAAGCACATAAGGGTTCAGGATACCTGGCAGCATGCTAACTTCAGGAAAATCTATGACTGGCAATGACAAATAGACAGCTTGTGGGTATTACCTCTTGGACTTGTTTATGTTTAGATCTCTTTCTCAAAATAATCTGGTTTTTTGTGTCTGAGTGTTTCTCCTATCCCCATTTAAAACCTGAGACAGACCCTAAAAAAAAAAAAAAGGATTTAAAAAAACAGTCAATAGTCAACATGCAAATAAAAAAGTGATATAGGAGTCTAGCACATTTTTGTAACTAGCAATTTTTTTCATTAGAAAGGAGGTTGCATAGTCCAATATAGAATACATATATAATACTGTACACATACATTCCTACATGTAGTTTGGCATTTAAGCTTGGATAATTTTCAGTGAATGACCTAATCATCTTGTCTAAGCTCCACCTCCCACGTATGCCTCACTGCTTCTTGGTATGTCTTTACATTTTCTTCATCACTGAAGCTCGCAGTGCACACTAAAACATCCATTGCCAAGAGAAATAATGTTCCTCGTGGTGTTTTCAGTGATAAAATTGGGGTTTTAAGGCTCAAGTGCTAGTGCTGAATTCATTTACAGTTACTTTTGACGTTGTAAAATGTAGGGCAGTGCATTCTCTTCAGAAAGAACGTGACAACTTAGGTAATGAAAAAACACTTTTCCACTGATTTTTATCAAACCTTCTATATAGGAAGGAGGCAGCCTGCAGAGAAACTGTTGGAAACTTATTTCAGAAGCAGGTTATAGATGATTGAGGAGAGACAGTAAAATCTGGGATGAATGATCTGTTCCAAAGCCAAAAGCTTTTGAAGGAAAAAGCTTAACCAGTTGGAATAAAACAACAGTTGATTTTGTGAGCTTGAATCAAGCAGCAGAGTAAAACCCAATTTCCTGGGAATTCATGAAAGGAGGTATTTTCAAAAAAAAAAAAAAAAAGAAAGTAAATAAGGATGCTGTATCCAGATGGTCAAAATCACACAGTGAAAAACTGTCTTCAGCAGGTGGAGATTGCCAGCCTTTTTACAAGTGGTAATGTCAACCCTCATCAGCCAAGGAACTGCAGAACTGGGTAGGAGGCATCAGAAAAACATGGAAGCACCACATTTTCCCCAGTCACTCAGTAGATGTCATTTCCCACTGTCTCAGTGCTGAAAGGTGCTATTTTCAGAGTGAAACAGTAAAACTGAGCTGCTGACCTCCACATCCATTCAGGAGAGATTACTGCCAGTTTGGCATAACTAAAAATAGTGATTTCCACTCAGCCTTTTTCCTTTTTTTTTTTTTTTTTAACTCTTACATTTCCAGGAGGACAGAATGTCTTAGAAATTTCAAAAACAATAAGAGAGGTGCAAATGTTGGTACTGAAATCTCTGAGCTGAAGAGGAAAATGGAGCTAGTTCAGGAGTCCTGGCTCCGACTCCTTCAGGCTCTGGATGCCTTCTGGAGTAAATCATGTGTGGTTCTGTCACTGCTATGGGATGAAGTGTTAGGAGCCTCTGGCAGTCAAGGAGGAGGGATTGCTGGCCTCAAAAGTTCCAGATGTTTAAAGCTTTCCTACCTTGTAAGGTAAAGGTCTAAGTAGGGCTCTTATGACTGCCTTACCAGGCCTTTAGGTACTGGCTTTGTCAGCTCCAGCTCCAGGTGCTGGTTTAAAATTCCAAGTGTAAACTTTTCCCTTCTGCAGTCTCTCCTAAATCTCCCATCTAGTCCTCTCTTCTACCAATGTATTTTTAATATAAACCCTAAACATCTACCTGGCATTCCACAGTTGTAATTCTGACAATTCAACGACGTCAAGATGTTAGGCGTGCACTCATCTGCCTAGACCATTGATGTGAAGACTGAAGTACTCTGGGTGTGGGTTTGGTTTGGTGGGGTCTTGCTGCTGTTTTCATGAGCAAAATTTACTTCCTGTCTTCTGTTCATGCCACAATAATTTGGGAAGGAGATGCCCAGCCCAGCTGAAGGAGACCAGTGGGTTAGGAACTATTTTGACAGATACTAACTCTATTAATATCCATGGACCAGCTGATTCACATGAGAGCACTGACTAAATAATAATAAACCTTCAAAACCAAATCAACTTTCACTTTGGGATAAGTGAACCCATTTCCATCTCCCAACTCTAGAATATTTTTCTAGATGGCCTTGAAAAATTGTTGAGCTTATCACAAATCTGCAGAAAAGAACTTATGAACATATTTGTGGTAAATTTTTTTCTATTCAGAAATACCAAGTAAAATCAGTTTCATTGTACAATCAGGCTGATTCAGTGCTCTAAGTGGAACATGCACCTAGTCTTGTCTTTAGGTATATTTTCTTTATTAGGTAACTTGACTAAAATGATCAGTTGAACAGTTAACAATGTTCACATTCTGTCTGTCATCTTCAGGTTTCAGAGTCAGTACTGTAAAGGGATGAACAGGTCATATAGATTGAAAATTATTCTTTTGATTGTCTTTGGTCTCTTGAACATAAAACTACATCAGTCCTGTTTGATTCATGTCTTCAATGATTTCTTCACAGCCATGATCCTGAGGAACATAATTTTATTTTAAATGGGATGTGAGAATTCAGAGCACTGGCTTGACACCAAATTTAGTAACGACATAGAATACCATGTGAATGCAGCACAAGAAATTTAAGAATTCAACTCAACATGCCCTTCTTCCTTCCACCTTGTTTTCTCCCTGTTACACTTAATTTCAGGTTGGCATTTGTTTATGCAGTAAGCTAGCTCCAGCTATCATCTCTGAACTCCTCCTGCCTGTTTATTTCCGTCTCTGTGAAATATTTATTGCTGTTTCTTACACTCTTTTATCCTGAGGCATATGGCTTTTGTTTACATCGTAACAGAAGTAAGTAGTAGGATGTGTTTGCACAAGCCTTACAGTCACGCTCCTGCTTGGGCTTCTCAGGTGTTAATTACAGCTGCTGGTGTTTTGTAAGCAAAGGCCTGTGTTTCTGGTCGAACAGAAAGTTTTACAATACATAGCAAGGGAGAATGTGTCATTTTCGGACTTTTAACTCTGATGAGCAGTTTATTTTCCTGCAGTAATAAATGTATTTCACATCTTTCTTCTCTTGATGTGATCTACAATTCTGTACGTTTGCCTGTAAGAAGGCGTAGATACAAATTAGTCACTTGGCAGAAGCTTTGCCAGATTAAAATCTGTTTGCCTGTCCTTAAAGCTGCTGTCAAACAATTTGTCATTGTTGTTAAAATGACAGAAGTATACAGTGTTCTTAACACTGCAGTACTTGATTTACAGGTGAGCATCCCCCCCCCGCCTCCCCATGCAATGTGTAGGAGATGAGTGTTGAGCCTTTCTCTTGCCTCAAACAATTTAAACTTGGATTTACCACTTTTCTGCAAAATTCCCTCGTTCAGAGCCTGCTGGTTCCTGCTCCTGGGAACTTCGAGTCTTTGTGGAAAGTGGAACACTTGCAAAGAGGGTCGGGGTGGGAATGTCACTGTGGGTGAGAGGGAGCTGAGCCCTCATGCTCAGTTTTCTTTGTGCACTGAAAAGCCTGATAGGAATCACCAGTGGAAACAAAACTCTTTGCATATCTCCCTCTTTTCTCCCAAGAAGTACTGAGAGGATTGTGTGTGTGGGATTGTATTTACAACTAAATAACTCTTCTGAGCTGCTTCTGGGCAAGCCTCATTGGCTATGTCTGTACTGCTTAATAACTGTGGCAGGAAGCAATGCAAGACGCATCCTGTCCCGGTGCTCCTGGTGCCCAGATTCCCTCTGAGAAGAATGTTCTGTACAGGGTTCTGCCCTGCATCTCCTCGGGTCTGCTGCACTCAGGTCTCAGGAGGCAACAGGTAGCTTTTGGGGAGAAATCTCAGTATTTCTATTGCTGCAGAGGAAGACTGCAACAAGAGAAAACAGACTGCAGGAAGATTTTTTTTTTTTCCCCAGCTTACATTAAAAGCTGCTTATTTGAGCCATAGGGTGCTAATGGCTTGGAAAAAGAAAAACAGACATGACTTGCAATTTTTTAAAAATATATACCTTTACTATGGCTTTCATGGTCAAGAGGAGAAAAATACATGTGTTAAATAGCTATCTCTAAAAAATAATCAATGAATAGAAGCAAAAATTAAGACTAGAGCAGGACATACAAAGAAGGATTAAGAGGTAAACGTGTATTTAAAGTAATGTAAACATACAATAAAAAGAATGTAAATACACATTAAAAAGAAAGGTTTTATTTCAGTTCTCACATTGTCATTTAGGTCTGAGCCATATCTTCAAAAGCAGATTTCAAAAAACTAGTCTAATAACCTTTCATAGAAAATTAGGCTCCTAAATCACTCAAATTTTGCAGAAAGTAATATCCCCTCCCATTTTCTAATTAACTGTCTAACCATCTTAGAAAAGAACAGCCTAGTTAAATAACAGCTTAAGATAAAATTTTGCATAGTTTATGATTCGTGGTAGGGAATAAGAAGGTTTCCTAAGAAGTGAGAACTATTATTATTACGTGTGTATCCACAAGAGAAAACAATTTAGACTTCTTTTGTAATATTTCAAGGAAAATGCTAGTTGGAAGACTATTGATTGGTAATCAACTTTTAAAGATGATTCTCTTAATTAGGACTCTCACTTCATCACTTATCCAAACCCATTGTCCGTGAAAATGAGAAGTTTGAGTCCCAGAAAGCAGACTTGAATGGTGAAAGGTAAGGCTGCCTGCTGTGATAAGAGATCATTAAACCAGATAAACAGGATTCATACAAAAAAGATCTTAACTGAAGAGTCACAGGCAGCAACAGCAGTGAGCAGAGCTGGAGGAAATACGTGACCAGTGACAAAAGTCACAGGAACTTGGTTTGTTTAGCATAGAGAAAAGGTAACTTAGACATACCATAATAACAGTCCCCAGAAATGCTGCAGGCCACCAGAAAAACAAGACCAAACAACAGTAACAACAAAAAAAGAAGATTAAATAGCTTTTCTGTCACCTCTGTGAATAGGACAAAAAGTAATTATCTCAAACTGCATCATGTGAGATGTAGGTGAGACAACTCGAGTCAGAATAGCAAAGGACTGGAATTGTGTGTCTGGTGAATAATGTAGGGATTCTCAGGATTCTGATCATTGTTGTCTGGATGCATACTTCCTATGCCTTTCCATCCTCTACAGAGTAATAGAAAATTGCTTTACATTTAAGGAGAGAGAAAAAATTGCTTGAATGCTCCACCCTCACCACAGTAACTTGGAAGGAGAGGTGTTTTACATGGTCAAAAACATGTCCTTCTTTTTGGAAAGTTTTTAATGTATATTGTCTTGGCTGCAGAAGACAAGAGTTAGTGATATATGGGTGTACCCATTGAATATAGAGATTTTTTCACTGAAGGTTACAGCAGAAACCACAACCATAGCAGAGCCTTTTTCTATTATGCCCTCCAGATTCCATAATTGGCTGGGCTTGTTCCTGGAGTCAGTTCATACACATTCAAGTTTATTCAAAGTGGTGAAAACTTGTCCCAACTCTGTAATTAAAGCCTCTTGGCCTTTCATGTTAAAGTCTATAGGAGATAGGTTTTTTAGGTAATGAGATGGTTATCTGTTCAGCAAAATGTGTACACATGTCTTTTGGAATTAATTTAGTTTTTGATGCCTGGACATACTGAGGTGGGAGCCTTGCTGGATCACAACTGCAATGCTGCTGGGCTTTGCTGGTTCATAGTTTTGGTGCTGGGAAGCGTAGTGCTCCCTGGCAAAACCTGAATATCTCCTAAGTGTAGAAAATACTGTGAAAATGCTAGGTATGGAGAGCCAGAGCTTTATTTTCTTCCTATCTACTTATATGCCTCCAGTCAGCACCCTTTTTTCTGGTCCTGCTTTGGTCCTGGCCTACTGCAGGCTGTCTGGTCCAGCTGACTCAGTCATTCACGTTAGGAAGATCTTCTCTTAACCACTGTTGACTTTCAGTTCACTGTTCAGCACATCATTGCCTTTGCCATGCCTTCCTAATTTCAGTGTCCTTGATTGTTCTCTTTGATTCTCTGATTCTTTCTCATTTCAGATCACCTTAGGTTAAGATCAAAGCTTTTCAATGTCCTCTCTATCTCAATCTATATCACATCAACACCTTGCTTCTGTCCCTTGAAATGTCTATTCCCTGCCACGTGCACAGATAGACACCCTTTCTACTTCTCTTATCATTGCTGGTTTTCACTTTCACCTTTTGCTGTTCAAGTTATTAACATAGATTCAGTCACTTCCTCATACTGTCATACTCTCTGGGGTTTTAAATTTGAGGATTCATTAGGATCAGAAACTCCACAACGGGGGGAGGAGGACACTTACCAACCCAGATCTTGGCCACAGCAAGACATACATCTCCCAAATGCTATGCCTGTAAGGCGTGGCCAGGAAAGATCAACAGCATTATGTACAAGAGCTCTGAGCAGGGTAAAAAACAGTAATTAGGCCATGAGGTAAGGAAACTCTACTCCACCTGAGTATTTCATTAGGACTGCTGAGTGCTGATGGGACCCTGGGTCTTCATATGGAGCCCCAGCCCACACAAAGCCATTTGGGGCAGAGTCCTGCTTGCCCTATGACCAAATGTAAAAGTTCAAAAATCAGTATTTTGTTTCAACAGAATAAATTTATGGTCTTCCTTCCAACAGTTCTTTTCCTTTTCTTCCATTAGCTTATATTTCCAAAGGGACAAAAATGGATTTAACTCCACAGTTAATGCCTCCTCCCAAGTTCTGCTTAAGCTGTGATCGGAGAAGAACAGAGAAATAAAAATTACCAAAACTGAGATAGAAAGTAAGTGCCAGGAGTTGTTTAAGCTGAATGAATGGCTAGGCAGAGCATCTTACAGAATTGGGAATGTTTAGGAACAGCCCAAGCTGTAGAATGTGAAAGAGGTGCAGGTCAGAGATGACACCAGATATTAGGTCTGAGAGACTGGCAGGGTGGCTAAATGCATGAAGAAGAAAATAGGAAAAGAACACATGGAGGATGACTGAGTAATTTTTCTGCTGTATTAACAGCTGAAGATCTATGAAGTGCGAGGGAGATGGGCTGCAACATTAGCTTGGACAGGAGACTGATCTGAAGTGAATCTGCAAGACCACAAACCACAGTAACTGCCTTTGTGATCATAGCTCACACTGCCCAGAAATGAGGAGTGCAACAGACAGTGTCCACAGAAGGCAGGGAAGGATAAAGGAGAGAGAGGAAGGAACCAAAGCCTGTTTTGAAAGCTGGAGAGTGTCTGGCTTCAGGCAGATTCAGCAGTGTCCACAGCATCTGGCTGGTCACTGAGAAGTTCTGCACCCAGCACCAGATTAAGGAAATGGGCATATGAAAACTTGACAACAGCAGCCTGCCTGTTCTGTAAGCAGGAACCTGGGCTTTCTAAACTTTTAAAGGAATATTCAGTGTTTCTAAATCACTTCTAACCCCCACAGGAAAGTCCCCGTGTCAAAGCTGAGTATTACAGTTCGATCTGCATCACTAATGTACAAGATGAGTTTTGCTTATCACCTATTAATTTATTCATTCTTTCTATGTTTGGGAACCACTTCTATGACAGGTATATCTGTAATATCAAAACACCAAAGGAATTGTAGTCCTGTAAACTGTTACTTCTTTAATCAGCTAGATTATATTCAACTAAGTATGCATTATCTTAAAGAGAGAATTGATATACTAAAAGGTGATAAACAAGCTACCTTTTAGTAGTGGAAAGGGAATTAAAATGCAAAGCATAATATTCATATTTCCATAATGTGTAAAACTGGAAGAAACTGGAAATTTTTGGAAGAAAATACTAACCCTGCAACTTGAGTTAAATTCATCCAGTCTTTCAGCTACTTTAATGTGATACGTAGATGACATAAAACACTATTTTCTTTTCTCTTTTGCTTCTATTATTAATAACAGTACGAAGTAAGAAAAACTAAAAACCAAGCTATGTCAAACCATGAGAGCAAGGTAAGTTATTCAGTAAGCTAGTCATAATTCATATAGAAAGACAACATTGATTTTTTTATGAAAAGGCTGAAATGAGAAGATATAAAGCATCCTTTTATCATTTAGGCTTTGGGGCCTAACTACTTCAACCACATTCAGAAACAAAAACTGCACTTCTAAAAAGAAAAATACATCAATAACTAAACAGAATGACCATGACATTTATCTCAGTAATAGAACTTCTTTCATGGAAATTACAAAAAAGAAAACAAACAAACATTTATGGTGGGCAGAATGATCCATTGGAATAAGAAAATAAATGCAAATTTTGGTCTAACTTCTGTTCTTTTTCCATGGCAAAATCAATGAACTCTGGTGTATAGTAGATTAGTTAATTATGTAAGATATCAAACCCCACAAAGGATGTAAGATTTGATTTTGCATATCAGTTGTGCCTGTGAGAAGTTTCGCAACAGTAAGAACTAGTGATTAAAATGTCACCATGAGGGACTGCTACAGATGCTACCACTCTGATAACAGAATGTAATAACTACATGCTTGGAAAGTCCACATAATAACAAATACAAATTTCAAATTATTTTAAAGAGTGATTTAAACTGAAAATTTAAAAAATAAGCACCAACTTACAGGAAGGTGGTCTCCACATGGGGCCCTTTTCTAATCAGAACATACTCTGCAGCTGCCTTTGCAGTATGTTTACCACTCTGCCAGCCAGAGAACCTGTGTGTTTAGGGACTGTGTCAGATTTTCTGTGTCTGGTTTTTTGCAAAAATTGCACACGTTCTGAACATGATGCATTTGCAATTCCTTAAACTACTTTTCAATCCTCAGTTATTTGCATTCTTCAATTACCAGCCAGCCAAATCCCAACAGGACTTGACAGTTCCAATGACAGCAGTTTGTTCTCACTCTCCATGGCATTACATGAACCACTGCAGAATTCCTGTAGGATTTACTTCACCTCTTAATGTACCACTGGCTTTCAGTGTAAGATCCAGTCCTTTCTTCCTGATAAGTCTTGTATTACTATTTTCAAGTGTGCAAGGAATGTCTTGCATCACCCAGTGGTGACAGCTCTAAAGTGAACTTTGCAGTGGCAGTTTAGGTTTATTTGATAGTCAGTGTTTTCTTTAAAAGATGAAGTGACATTATGTGTATTTCATGTTTACCAAAATGAAGGCTGTTGGAAAATAGTGGCAGTGGAAGGTTTTGGGGGCTCTGAATTTGGAAATTTTCCTACTGTAATTTTTTTTTGCATTCTTCTCCCGTTTAGCATCTCCTTCCTTTTGCTTTCATTCAACTAGCACTATGTCTGCTTGCAAGAATACAGCTCATCCCTTTTTTGTTGTTATTATGGCTGTGTTCTGCACACTTCAAGACTTCTGATATTTTCTCAAAAACTTTTCTTTGAAGCACTGCAGCCCCTGAAGCAACTTCTTCAAGAATTCCTTCTAGCTGGATGCACTGCCAAAGCAGGTACCTGGTTACTCCTTTCAAGATGGAGACTGCTACAAAGCATGCTCAGAGTGCAAACATCTGTCAGCCTCTCTGAAGCAAAGACTTGAGTTGTAGACAGTAAGTTCAGTGTCTCATCTCAACTTCTCACCACAGACATCCCCAAAGCATTAGCACGTTTACATTTTCACTCAGTAAAGGATAGTTAGAATTTAACTTTGGAGATGCTGGACAACCTTTGAGAATTCTTCCCTTGCTATCATCAGCTGATCTTTCCTTTCTGTAAGTTACTGTGCAGTGCTGCACGAGAGGGCAGATTTCTACTCACTGTAGAAATCACACTATGAGTAATTTCCCTTGAAAAACATAAGACAATGATGTAAATGTTATAAAATGTTTCATAGTCACCCTGCCAAACTTCTTTGGAATCTTCCAGCCCTGCTTTAATATGCAAAGGTCTTGAGCTGTGCAGAAAAACAGCACGTGAGGTACTCACGTGCCTTCATCACTCCCCGTTTAATAACTCCCACCATTAAGCAATGTTATCCCAAGTCTTCTGAAACTGTATTAATTTTTGGCTTCTCAGAATTTTCCCAGCTGTGAAACTTCTGTAAAATTACTATAATCACCCCCTTCTAGCTTGGGTTTCTTATTTACATTCCATCAATTCAATGGAAGAGACCTTTAAACCAGAGCCAGGGGGTGAGAAGAAGAGCCATCCTAGTGGAAGGTACATCCATCCTGTTGAGATACAGTAAATATGTGGGACTGTCTTCAGGTGAGTTGTGGCTCTGCCCCAACAGCAAATCATATGTAAATGGATTTAGACTTCCATGTCCACAAGCTTGGAGAAGTTGAAATGTTTCAGCTATAGTATAGGATGAGGTGCAGTTACATGAACTTCAGCTGCTTGTTAATATTAGAAAATCTGATTAGTAATTAATAGGTAATAAGAGCTTTCATCATCTACTCCCTTAAGAATTCAGAGAACACATCTGAAAAGCCTTTGCAAAAAATAGAAAATACAGTGAGTTGCAAAAGGGAAATGGAAGAGAACGTATCCTCTGTAATAAGAGATGAATGTTTGTCATTAGTTTAATGAAGGGGTCACAGAAACCTCCTGCAGCCCCCCATTAGTCTAACAGTTAGTCCATTGTGTACATATACAATACACAGTCACTTGTCCTTGTGAGGGATCATGTCTGGGGTAAGTCCAAAGGCTAAAAATTAAGCCATTTTTACAGTTCTGAAGCTTAGACTTAAAGCATCAGGAATTTAAAAAAACAAAAACAAACCCAACCCAACTTTTGACTGCCCTATTTTTCTAAAATTGTATCTCATGCCTACAACAAACATTCTTCTTTGGTTTTGTCTGAGAGCTTGGTCTAATCATGGCTTGTTTCCACCTAATATTTATATTTTAGGTTAAAAGGAGAAGAATTTTCAAGACATCAGTGTTCAGCCTTGCACCTACTTCCCCTGGCTTGAACAAACATACCACATTTATATGTTAGAGAAGACAGACATTTTGGTCACTTGTGTGAGCAGTGCATGCAGTTATGCAGAGTAGTAAAATTTTAGTTTTCCATCTTGAGAACATTTAGAGGTACAAGGCTGTCATTTGGAAGGGGAGCTCGAATGAAGATAAAAGGTACATTTTATCCTCTAAGTGCTATAGGATCCACAAATGTATGGATGCTTATGATAGAACACTCAAGCCAATAACAATTAAAGTAACTATTAAAATGTAATTTTGAGGAAAAAATTTTACAGAAACAAATGAGCCAATCAAGTCTTTGAATTAAAGGGAGAATCACATTTTTGATCCTGTATCATAATTTCTTCCACAGCACTTGCATTTCATACACATGCAGCTCAGTGTTGTAGTTTTTTCCTGACCTGGGATCAGACACAGATGATTGCAGCAAGATTAATTCTTCATCATGTTGTGCTTGGCACAAGGAACACAGGCTGAAATCCAGATAAGTGGAGATGCAGCTGATGCAATGTGCAGATTTTGGAGCAATAGCCTAGTCCTGCCACCCTGTTTTGGTTATCTGTCCTGAAGGAAAAGGAGGTTTACAAACCACATAATCTCCATATGAATTTGGGGGTTTCCATTATGCAATTCAGGGTGAGATTTCCTACCCAGATGCACATCTGTCATCTCCCATCCTTGAGCCAGCATAAGGCTATGAATGTAAGAGGTCTGTAACTCATCTGACAGTGTAAGCAGGGACTGTCACACACTGCTTGAAAGAGCCTGCTTTCCATGGATAAATATCATTAAATAAAAAGGCAGGGCTGAGGAGAAGACAAAATGATCTTTCTTTTACAGTAAATTAATGTTTTTCATAAAGTTACAAACATATAGAGTCTTTTTGATTTATGCTGTGAATATGAAAAAGCAGCATTTAAGCAGATCTTCAAAAGATGCAGTGTACTGTTCTTATAAATGCAAACGACATATGGTTGAGCCTGGTTGTGTTAATTGGAGATAAAAAGAAAGGAAAAAAAAAGGTGACATCTTTTGAAAGAGCCTCCCATTAGGGCAATAGGAGCTGCCTTTACAAGGTGTGATGTTGAAGTCTGGCTTAGCTCAATCAGCAGCACACATGCAGTCCCACTGAAACTGCTAAGGTCACTGCAGCAGGAGACAGGGAAGTAAAACATAGTGCCAACAAAATACCAGCAGCAACAACAGAGTATGTTTTTTATTTCATCAAGCAACAGAAATCAGACCACTTGATCATAGTTGTTACTGTTTTTTTAAAATCAAGTCTCTAAATCAGGAGATTAGTCAGCTGAAGCTCAGTAAAATGAGAATATATGCTTTCTTTTTCCACAAGAATTGGAAGTGGTGTGATCTAAGACTGACAACTCCAGCATCTGGGAGTGCTTAAAGCAATTCATAGTTTTGCTCCAGTCATGTGGCTCTAGACAAAGACTGAACAAAAATCAAATTGGTTCAGAGGAAGTCCCGATGTTGAATAGGAGTCAATAAATTGAGCAAGGAGACTTTGATTTATTTGCCTTTATTCATTATAAACGAATTACATTCCTTGTCCTCTTGCAAATGCTTGGCTGCTATTATTGTGTAAACATTCATGACTATGTTAATTGCATTGTATCTTTTTATATTCATTTTACAGATTTTATTGCTCTACTTTAGAGGTCCTAAATATTTGATTTATATAGTATACTTTTTCAACAGGCATTTTCATAAGCATTATCTTCCAGATGTACTTTGTACAGTTTCAAAAGAACTGCATACCGCATTCCAGAAGTACTGTTGCCAGAGAATCTAATTTAAACGTGGAAATACTTTATGATATGCAGATCTACTTTCTACTTTGCATATTTCACATTTTAACAACAACATGAAACTGCAAGAGTAGCAAGAATTAATTACTTGAGAGCTATTCTTACTGAATTTAAAAAAATTAATAAATTCCATATTTCACACAGTTATTCTGCAAGCTGATACTGAATAAAAAGCCTAATCTGACTGTATAGAATCAAAACTAAACTTTACATACAACATCAAAACTTTCAGGTTTATATGTGTGTGTGTGTCAAGGAGGGATGGGAACCCAAGATTCTATATGTAAACATCTGGGAAATGAGTCAAAAATCTCCATCAGAAAAAGAAATCTCTGAGCTGTTGCAATAAGCTGTCTGAACCAGTCTAAGTCAGCATCTTGCACGTATAGGTACCTCATATATGCCTGTGCATACTTGTATACAGGACAGTGTTTTCATCTTCAGTGCTCTGCTGTTTACCAGTGCCTCATGTGAGGGGGCAATTATCAGATATTGATATGTTAATCTGTTGGCTTGCTGTTTGTAAATGTTGACCTTCCATTTCAGTTCTCAGCCACGCATCACCACTCTGCAGTCAAAAGCTTGCTGATAGAACTGAGTGCCTGGAAGACCGAGTTACCTATGCAGCAAATGCACACAGTTCTGAGGGACATCCCCTCCCCTGTGGCTCAGAGAGAGGCCTTGTATCCACTGAAGTGTGGTGTGCTTCTGGTTTGGGGTTGGGAGCAGCAGGACACGGGCAGCTAAAGGAGGAGCAAAGCCAGTTTCACACAACACAGGTACTGAATGGCCACCACTCTTGTAGGAGGTTAGGAGATGAATTAGCCTGGTTCACAGGCTTTACAATAAACTCCATCCCCTGTGTAAGTCCTTTTTTGTTCACTGTTTTTTCCAAAATTTGATGTGACATGTGTAATGACATGCCTGTGGCAGATTATACAAAAGCAGCCAACGCATAACTTTATTTTTGGTTAATACCACTTTCCCAAGCAAGGGATCCATGCTACACAGCTTGACATTAGATGACTTCTTGATATGTGAACAAACAGTTTTTCTGAAATACTTTGATTTCGTCCAATCTGTCTATGAATAATTCAGTAAAATAACTTCCAGCTTGTGACTTTTTTCATATATAAGGTCTGAGATGAGCTGAAAAAAAAACAGGGCCAAATTTACTGAGGGATTTACCCCCTGTTGTTCAGACAGCTGCCTTTAAAAATCCTATCTGGAGTCTGATACTGCTAAGCACTAAAGGCATATCAGCTGCCTTTTCCCCACCCGACTAGGAAAGAATTTCCTTCTTTTTCCCTGCAAGTACAAATCACCCCTCCAGCTTGCACACCACGCTAGGTGTAGGATCTTTGTCTTCACCTTTGGTGGACCACTCTTTTCCAGTCCCTCATATGAGCTTGCTTCCCACTTCCTTTAACTTCACTTCGGCTTTTCACTTTCCTTCTCCTTACACTCCCTGTCCCTAACCCCAAAACCTTAAAGCCAAACAAGTTGGAGAGTCATCTCACACTGTGACAGCGACCTTATTTTCAGGTCTGCCTTGTGGCACTACTCTTAGTATAATATCAGGAGTTAGAATATTAATTTTAGGAGTAGTTTTAGACATCCAGACTGGGGTTCCATACAGACTAGACTAGGTAGCTGCTTCATCTTCTGTCAGTCCTCCCAGCTCCAACACCAACACTCCTCTTGGTGTATTAGCTTACTTCTCCCTGAAGCTTTTTCCTGTGCTACAGAATGTAGTGCTCTATGGGAAGCTGTGAAATGTCTCACAAATTGGCTGAGGTAAATCAGCCAGGATGGCTCCCTGCCCACTCTGGCTTGTCGTGCTGAGAGCCCCGTGCTAACCTGTCGCTGCTGCTCTCTGGTGTTGCAGTGCTGTAACACTGCATGGTGTTGCAGGCATGCACCAGCTACTTCGGAGGTAGCTGTGTGTTTCTAACATACTTTGCAGTTCCTGGATTTAGACATTCCTGCCTAACTATCTACTTTAATTGGTGCCTAATTAGCACCAGTACTGTGTTTTCCCCACGTGACTGTCTCCACCTTTTGTCTAAATCTGTCCAGTCCATCATATGGTGTTACTCTGTTAACTGTCTAAACAAATGTAGCTTTTAATGGGTCTGTTGTGTGAAAAGTCATGTTTACACATTGAAACTTCTCCCTTTCTATTAGTAGTTTCTGCAGACAAATGTAGGAATTAGACTGCTATTCAAAAATCAATACAAAGGGGACACAAAGGGAACACAGTTGGGATGTTCTGAGTGGGTATTTATGAGAGAAAAGGATTGATCATCATGAGTATATGTTATAGAGCATCCTCTTTTATATCTAGCTTTCATTGCCCCTTCTGAATGATATGCATGCTGACTAAAAAGGAAAGCAATCTGGCTGAATTCTCCTGTTACCCATTTTCTGAGAAAATTAACCAAACAAATACAAACAATGGTATCAGGACTTAAGATGGCCCTGTGAGCAGCACTTTGCTGGTGATAGCCAGCCATGCCAAGGGATTAATATAAATTCCTTGTGACAAATCCATCATACTCCAAGTGATATTGATAGAACATGCTAAGGTAATTCCAAGTACCATTTCATTTACAAATTATAAATTTCTCTTCTGTAGGGAACCTGCTCCATCAGAGTGTCACTAAGTTGTATCAGTCTGGCACACAAGCTCATTTCCCTGTCTTCAGATATTTACTATCATATTTTTCACAGGCATATATATTCCTGAACCTTCCACAAAGGACAGAAATGAACACCACCAGCACACAGCTGCAACTCCAGTTCAGCCAAGGCAGATTAAACTTGAAAGAATTCTGTATTTATGAAATGAAAGAGTATGGTGCATCCTTATTTCATCTTCATCAAATTGTCAACTGTTGCTGAATAAAGCAAAATAAAGCTTGCATCGTTGCCATCAATTACTCTGTTATACCCTGAACCCTTTCTGAATCGCAGAGTGCTGGAGGAATTGAAATCTGAAATCTTTCATGGGTGCTTCCCAGATGAAATTACATTATGTCATTCTGTTATACCAGTGAACCTTTACTCAGTGAAGCCTTATATCTAGATTTCTTCTAGTCTTACTGTCTTGTGAAAACTAGGGCCCAGTCTGTATCTTATTCCTTTATAGTTATTTGTACCTTTGCAAACTGTCAACCCTGGAATGTAACAGCTGAGAAATTTTGCTTAATGAGAATTTACTTCAAGAATTTACTTAGGGACTAATAATAAATAATAATAATAATAAAAAAAACTTTTAGGCAGCTATGCTCTCTGTTCCTTTGTACAGAGGAGCATCCTCTTCCAGCCCTGGGGAAGAGCCTCTGTTCTCACAATGTCCTCCTTGCTGGAACTACTGCAGCCAGGAGGGGGATTCAGTCTGAGCAAAAGCTGGACCTAGTCTGGATGAGGTCATGGAAGAAAACAGATTTGAACAAGTATCTTGGAGCTGAGGCTAGATCTAGAAGGGGAGGAAAAATAGCGACACAAGGTCAGGGCAAGCAGAGGATGAGGACTGCTGCAGTGAATACCACTCTGAAAAGGATTGATTCTGTCTGCTAGCACCAGAGCACTCCACGTGATGTCAGGTGCATTACTTGAACTACAGGTGGCCACCGAGTGCTCTTTTTACACTCGGTGTTAGGTTTGAGAGCCTGGGGTCTGGTTCGTAGAAGTAGTTAGCATTCACAGCTGCATCTGAAGTCAAAGGGAGCTATCCTTCAAACGTACAAAGCACTGTGTCATGCTAACTATTTCACCAGGGCAAACCCCAGTCATCTCAAGGCTGGCAACCAAAATTAATAGGCATATTTAACCTTAATCTCTCTGTCTCATTTCCCAATAAGTAAAATGTTGAAGTTCCCTACATCTCATGAACGTAATTCATAAACATTCATTGTGTGCTCAAGGTACTGTAACAATGAATGCTGTAGAAAAGCCTGCTACATGTCAATAATTCCACATTACAAGCAGGATTAAACAGCTTTAAACAAAGCCTGAGGACATACGCTGAACAAAGAGATTAAATGTAAACCGAAAGGCTGCACAGTGTCTGTCCCATGCACTCTACAAGGCAGTGGTCCTCTGAGCAAAACAGTTAAAATCACACAATTAAAAGCTAAATTCTAAGTCATACCCTCTACAAGTCGAAACAAGCTTGTCTGAAAACTCCTACCTTTGGCCTATCCTTAAGTGTCAATACTTGGCTTTTAAATCATAATATTCCTTTCATGTGTGGCTTGTGTTTTGAATTCTCTGGGGGTTTTTGTGTGAACAGAATGTAATAATTTAAGGAGATAAATATATATATATAAACTTCTTTACACTGTGCATACAAAATCATACTGGTCTTTTTAAAGCAGATGAGTAATAGGGGAAAAATAAAAATAGGAAAACAGTTGCATTGTATCAAGCTATAGCACAAAGTAAATAGTATTTATTTTCCTGCACATTGCCCTAGCTAGGAATTGTAATGAGAGGTGTGATAGTTCACATGTATGAAAGTAAATAATTTTACAGGTAATTTACATGTTTAAGCATATGTTTCAACAACAAAGATTTCTATTTCTTCTTCCTCCCAAGAGATGTTTTTTTTTTTTTTTTTAATCTGTTGATGCTTAGAAATATGGCAAGAACTCTCCCCAAAACAGCCTTCCCACTTAAATTTTGCTCCATTGATTGGTCTCTTTTTCCATCTTTTTTTTTTTTTTTTTTTTTTT